>OY982563.1:19561284-19774137 GCA_963859945.1 Euplagia quadripunctaria | reverse complement strand
GTTTGTCAAGTCCATTTGACGAACCCCCATAGAACTGTCGTGATGTTTTTAGCAGCCGAGCAAATACTTTTTTAACACGCTTTTATTCGTTTCACTTATAACTAACTAGGTATGTAAATAAATCTTGGAAGTCAATTTTAACCTACTTCTAAATTTCGTATCGAAATGAAACTTTGTATTTATGTCTAGTTTGGATGACAAATACTGTAAATTTGTCATCTTGGAGCTGTTTCCATGCAGGAGCCAGGAGGTGGATAGTGAAAACTCTTCAGTGGCTACTAGGGAATCCCTCGATTTTGGACTCATATAATTTTGTTTGACCATTCCAACAGATTAGAGCTTGGTAACAATGGTCCGACGATGAAGCTTTTTTACATTCTCATTCGGTTCGCCATTAAGGAGTATTTTTTTTAGTTTTACTAAACTGTAAATATCTTAATTGATTACAAGTAAATGCATGTGACTACTGTTTCAACATCTCGTTATTTTAGATTTAGGTTAGCGTGGGACTAATTTTTGATACACACGTGCAAAAGAGAATCTTGTCGTTCTAAATATTTTTACGTAGCCATACAACTTTGTAAATGCTATCCAAAAAACTTAAAACAACTTTTATTTAATTAGAGTTAAACAGATGATAATGGAATGTATCAACTGATCATTGACGGTATCTTTCGTATCTCTGGATTCTTTAATTTGCTTTATCCTTATTTGTCAAACGTACCAACATAAATGTATAGTGTAAACTTGAAATACTGTACAAGTTAAAAGCAAAAAAAGACATTCTCAAGGTTACCGTTGCAGTTTGATTTGCCGATAAAATGTGCCTTCGTATTTTAGACTAGCTTACGCTTGCGGCTGTGCCCATTATTATTTCAAAATATATGTTTTGAAAAAAAAAGAAATTATAAAACCAACATGTAAAGAAAATGGTCAGAGATTATTTACCGACTTCATGAAAATGTATCTAAGTATATATTTTCCTAAGCTATCTTATTCAGTAAATAAACATGGCCTATTAGTAATCATAGACAATATATTATTATAAGAATGAGATATTACCGAACTTATGACTAAACTGAATGATTTTTAAAATGATCACAATCAAAGAATTTAGGTAGAAATGATATGACAAGCCATAGGTGCAATATTAGGGAAATAGGACTGAACGATCTTGACACTGATTCTTTTTCATATGTAAGTATTTAGTATGTATCAATATTATAGTTATATTTTGTTTCTGAACATTATATATTTTCATATTATGTAGTAGCTGTGCCCGCGGTTCAACGCGCTTTTTATTTATTCCTATACTACTACTAGTACTAGGTAGTAGGTACTAGGTACTAGCGGACTCGACAGACGTTGTCCTGCCGTAATGTAAAAAATATTTTTGCTGTAACCCTATCGCAGCGCCATCTACCGGGCCCAATTATAAATCTAAACCATTCTCGAATCCACCTGAAGACACACAAAAAATTTCATTAAAATCGGTTCAGTCGTTTAGGAGGAGTTCAGTGACATACACACGCACAGAAGAAATATATACATAAAGATATTTTAAATTAATGCTCCATCCCATACTATTCTACAATCACCCAGGTTTTCTTTTAATTTTATGGTTACTGTTTTTTTACTTGTACCTGAAGAAGTACCTGAAAAATATTTAGGTATTTGTAGAGTTTTCATTTTTTCGAAAGAAGACAATAACTCGGAGATCAGTAACTACACAGCCGGACTTAGATCGTGGGGCCATCGAAGTGTAGAGGGTCGTGGTAGACAGCGGCTCAGCTGTGCTACGGCATTGCAGTTGTCCATGGGCGGTGGTAACCACTCACCACACACATAAGCATAGGTGGTATATCGTTTGGTAGAAAATTCTAATAAAAAATCACTACATATTATTACTACATATTATAAAACAAAGTCCCCCACCGCGTCTGTGTCTGTCTGTTCGCAATAAACTCATTAACAACTGAACGGATTTTCATGCGGTTTTCACAAATAGATAGAGTGATTCATGAGGAAGGTTTAGGTATATAATTTGTTAAGGTTTTGTGTAAATTGGTTGAAATATGATTGTTGAAGATGTCTCTGCTAACCGTGCGAAGCCGGGGCGGGTTGCTAGTAAATAACCAAAAAAGAACTGTAAAGTTACCCGTTTGAATCTAAATTGTAGCGAAAAATCGAGAAAATGTTTTTTATGTCAATAGGCATTGTCATAATAATATGAAATTTCTTTTTTACATCAATTAGCGACGGCCCGTTGTTGAAATAAAAGGAACTACTCTAAACTATATCTTAAATGGATTACTTTATATAATTAGTAAATTGGATGCAATATTTGAATTAGTAGGGTGGAGTTAAACTATAATCATTTATATGACTTAGCAAAGTCTACCTTTAATGAATAAGTTATGTTTGTATGCAAACGCATTATTTACATTTATTGCAAACTTTTTATTATCTAAGTTAGGTAGATAATTTTTTACATTTGCCAAATTAATATATATTTTATCAAATTTGGACAGAAATGCATTTTGAATACCAAAAATAGTTTTGGTACACATTCAGTAAAGGAATATACGATGGGATTTCGATTGACCTTGCCTTTCGGTGTGAGAGACTACCTTTTGAGCCCCTCAGCGGGATCTATAAAAGATCTCGCTTCGACCCACACAAGAAATTAGGTACCACATTAGAGAGCCGAGGTGATAATTACGTTACAAAAAATCGATGCGATGAGTTAATATTGCGTTCTCTTGATAACTCTTCTATCGATTTAAATATAGTTTTGTTTCAATTTTATCGATTTCCTAAGATGAAATATTGATAGTGATGTTGTGTAATTATTGTTTGGGAATTTAAATTGCTTCATTTGTGTTACGTTTGTTTCATTCATGTAACTTAACATTCATGCTGTTTAGACCATTTTACAGGGGAATGTATGCGTTAACGTTGACTTTTTAGGGCGCCCTATTGCAGTTTGATAATATTAAGGAACAAATTAAAATGAGATGATAGAGTGAGACTGTGGTACGGCTTAGAACTTAAGGTCATATTCGTAGTGTTTGTATACTCTTTGGTCATATTTATGTATTTTCTACTAACTACTACTCCACTATTTGCTACTAACCTTGCTTTTACTAATAAATACATTTTATTAGATTAAAAAAAGTAAGTCCCTAATAATTTACTTATTATGTTTTAACAAGAGTCTGTGTAAGTAAAATTTATCAGGACATGTTCCGCAAGGTTTCGAAATAATTTATCTGTAAGTATTTTTTTAAACAACATTAGTATTTACATAGATATTACATTACAAACCAGGTATTAAGTCTAAATGAAAGTGTCACGTTATTTTTGTGTGTTTGTATAAGTATCAATAGTCATCAATAGTCATCAATAGTAGTATATAAGTGTCAATAGAATTTAGTGATTTCAGAGTCAGTGCCTTAATTAGATCAAATTATTTATTAGCCATTACGCTAGCTATCATCCTAGAGAACTCTTTACTTTTAAGAACACGTTACAATATGGTACAAAAAACCCAACCGAATCCGACCTTATGCGTATTAATTTTATGTGTACCTAATTCTGATGAGAGAGATTTTGTTTTGTCACATATATCACTTTCTTAGGTTCAACTCATTTAAAAAAAAAAATATAAATTGCAGAGTAAATGATAAACAAAAAGACCTTTTCAAGACTCTATACTCACTCATTCCTGTTTAATTAACACTTTCTTTTTTTTTCCATTCCTTCCCAAAAGGTGAAACATTTGAAAATAGAACTTACGTGCATGTCTTTTCTTGGACCCTTGGACCTTTGGACATTTTGCTAGTAACCAACAGAAACTTGGTTCACAGTTGAATTTCTCAAACACAATTATTATTATTTATTCTTCTTATATAAAATCGGTTTATGGATTATATTAAAATGTTTGATGAGATATTTTAGAAAAAACATGTGTTTCAAAAGTAAATAAATCCGTAATCCGTGCGGGAAGTTAATAATCTTTAAAACAGTTATACGCCATATGGTGTAAGGAGAACACCTGATTATACTTTTATATTCTGGTACAGTCTGGTTATCATAGTACAGGCTCTGCCTAGTTTGGGATCAGACGGCCGTGTGTGAGATGTGTCAAGTTATTATTGTTATTATTTACTCATATAAGGTTGGGGCAGACAGAGGACGGGGCGGGATGGTAACGCGGCGTGAGAAGGTTTTAATCATAAAGTTATAAGTGTACCCTCATTACCGCGTCATCGAAATAGAGATGTTTGTGTGTGCAAGTTTTACAGATTTGGATTTTAGGGTAGGGACATTGACGTCACCGCAAAATCGATGTCTAAAATCGAGAATACTCCAAGGACACTCTTTTTCAGCAAGTTTTTTTTTACAATTTTATGGTTTCATTGCTTATAAGTGAAAATAAATGTGAGGACAATATAGCACAATGTTGAAAACGTATAAACCGACCCGGTAATTACTACTATAGTCAGTTTAAGTGATAGCAGTTCAGAGATGACATGCCCCAACTAACAGCACTCATTCACGAGCATGACGCACGCGTCAGTCATCGTCCAAGTTAACCATATTGACAGGCTGGCAACCCGATTTACACGGGTCCACTATTAGCAGGACTTCTAGGCGAGCATGACATACTCATAACTGCCCGGCAACCTAGAAAACATAACATAATAATATTGACTACACACTTCTCACATATAGAATTCAATATTTTCTAAATGAAACATTATAATTAATGCCATACCTACAATTTCAATAGGTAGGTACAATGTTGTGTAAAAATTAGCAATGTCAGTAATAACTAATAATGATATTAACAGTTATAAATTAATATATCTGTATATTTCAGAAGAAAACTAAGACTTACACACAAGTGAAAACTCAAAAATCAAGCAAAATCTAAAGACCATCACGAATACCTACTCATTATAGTAGGGCTGTAGAGCAGGATCAGCATCAAAAATCATAATTATGAAAAATCGGTGGGTACACAAAGAGATCTTGGTCCAACAAATGTTTATTCAAAGTACAATTTTTTCAATGTCTTTTACAAAAAACCGAAAACGCTATAAGTGTTCCCTTCTTCCTGTAGACAGATGCCTCGATTTCTCCAGGATCCATACATTAAGGCAACTAACAGATTCCGACGAATAGCAATGAAATTGTGTAATGAACGCAGCTAGCTACTTTTATTATACAACACATAAAAATATCGACGTATCCATAGATTGTTTTTTAATTTTGGTCCATCCCTGTGCCAAACAAGGTCTTATTCACGAATGCAATATTTTATTGTAAAACACTTATTTTTTTAAATATCACAATATTTCAAATATAAATAAATTCAAAAATAGAGTGTTCACTGCATATATTAATTTTTGCAATAAAAATTAATTGTGTATATGTTCTACGAAAATCAACACTTAGAAAGTAGTATTGACCAATTGACCTATCAGTATTTAAGTGTGAAATGTTTTTTTATTTGGATTGCTGCTCTATTTTACACCACAATCTAACAGAGAACACGACACCATTATTATATTTTTTATTTGTCCATTGAAATATAGAAAGATTACGATGAAAGCACCAAAATTAAAACGGGATACTGTTATAGCGAGACTATCAGAGACGAAATTTTACACACCTAGTTTGTTGTGTAAAGTTAGATATCTCACTCGCACACATCGTTCGCCTATTACGCTAGTATACTAAGTTTATGGTTGTAATATGCTAGTTAATATAGAAGATGTACACTTTATCTGATCACACCCGCCGCGTCGCCATCCCGCCGCACCTGCTGTCTGCCCCAACCTATAATCCTTAGTCTTTTTGTGTATGGCTTCATCCCGAATTTATAAATGGTTATTGAATATTATTTAATATTTTGTAATGAATAGTACCTTCCTGTATAACAACTATCCCATTCTTCGGCACGAGCCTGCTACCATTATAGACAGGTTAAGCCAGTGTTCACCATTATGGATTAGTTTTGTATATTTCGTAAATCTTTGAGGACATTATGGAGCATTCTCTAATGACCAGCTCTCTTCATGATACAATAGATATTTGAAACTTTCAACAGGTGATTATAGATGGATACAGATAGATATTAAAATTAGACGATTTCAAATAATTGTAGAGTGATTTTATGGAATAAAGATGATTTAATTTGAACATGTTTAATGTAATATTAATAATCAATTTAATTACCTCTAGGTTGATACATACAAGTAATTGTTATCAACTGTGCTTACAATGCAATTTAGAGAACTTACTGGAAAAAATATACTATTCTTCTAGGTATGACTATAGATACTAAGTGCATGTGCGAGATACTTTAATTCCTGCGATTAAATTTAATGCTTCTGATATCACCAGTTGTAATAAAATATTAAAAATAGTTTTACCATTTAATTTACTATTTAATCCTACACAGCATTCTTCTCAGAAGACTATAGAGATTCACACACACTTTCCTTCATAAAATTAGTAAATTACAAGATGTCAATTAGGTAGAATCAAATTGGGAGCAATATTAATTCGTTTACTTCAAGCGAGTGATAACCAAACGGAGTCTCGCTTTGAAACGGGTTTGCGTAAATCCGTAACAAAATTCCGACATCGCTGGTAGGGCTGCTACATAATTTAAAAACTGATTTTTATTTCTAAAACTTCAATGTTTATTTATTAAACAATAAATTAATCTAAATTAGTAAGTAAGTATGTATTTTTTTAATTTAGGATTTTTTTTTTCTTTCTATTCTTACTTTCTAAGAAGCAGTTAACAGCATTGATGGCAAAGAAAAACTCTAAAGATCTAGATTAAAAAAATCTTAATTTTGCAAAGAAATTTTAAATTCAATAGTAACATTTTCAACATAGAAATTTATCAGAGTGCATGGAAGTGAGTTTTGTGCTCTATATATAAAAAATAAACTTTATTCGACAACCCTATGATTGATAGAAGCCGCACCCACACCGTGTGCGGTTTAACTAATGGTTAATTTGCCGTCAGATTAACAACGGTCATCTCGAACCTATTAGCGTTGGTCGCGTTAATCGTCAGCAAGATTATGTTGTGATACATATTTCACAATGCTAACGAATTATTAATCAATTTGTTTGTTAGCACGAAGTGTATATAACTCAAAGACTACGAATATAACACACATATTATATTGTTAATAATAAAAAATACGCGATAATTAAATCAACATAATAATCCATTTTTATTCATAAGTTAATGTCTCTGCTCGTTTTTTTTGTATGTTCACCGATGTTTCCGTCATCTATGGACCGATTTTAAAAATCCTTTTTTAAAGAGTTATAGGCCTAAGGTGATCCCATTTATTAAATCAATCATTTATTAAACAAATCTGATGATGGTATCTGACGGAAAAGGAGAGAAACCCTCACAAATTAATACATGTAATGTATTTGTTGATTTTTCTTGAAATAAAGCAACATTCACATTTAAAGCGATGAATGTTATTGTTATTTACCAACTTCAAAAAAGGAGAAACTTCTACGTTCGGTTGTATGTATCTTTTTTATAACTTATTCAATCAAACGCAGCAAGTTGAAGTTGAAGTGATTGTAGACAAATAAAAAATCTTACCACCTTATCGAAATAAAGTATCGGGCTTATTACACAGGACATGGATACAGTTCGGTTACTTACATGACAATAAACGATGTTCTAAATACCGTATCTATTCAGTACATACCGTACCTTACACTAAAAATGGAAAAATAATCCGTCGCCGTGGACCTAGCCTATCTATCAAGTACGGTAGGTACTTGGATAGGCCACGACTTCAAACAGTAATTAGTGCTTTTATAATATTGCCTATTATATTAAAAGTGTCACATGTATTGTAGTCTTTTCAAACAAGTTTGTAATCAATTATTTTTAGTTTTCAGTGCCCTTTGTTAGCATTTTTATTAATCGGTTTAACTTTTTTTAAGTGTTTTTGATTGATTTATTACGGAAAGGTTATATAAGGATAGTAAATGATTAATTTTTTATGTCCCTTTAAGTAAGGGTGACAACATCACTGAATTAGGTGTTTTTACCTTAGTTGAAGTCAAATATACATTCAGGGAAAATCCGACCAGCTTTGTACCTCAAAGTGACAGGAATTAAGCCATAACTTGGCCGAATCCTATCTACTAACTTATTTACAACGTAAGGATTAGCCACGTCTTAATATAATTATAAATACAACCGTATCTATATTTATTACTAGCTGACCTGACAGACGTTTTCCTGTCTTAACTATGAATATTGAATTCGAATTGGTATAATTTGCAGCGCGCATTCTGTCAATCGCGCTAACTGTCAAACTACTGATAGTTATGTCAAAAGTGCTAAGGTTCCATTAGAAAAGTTAATATGGTCGTTAAGTTTTCTTAAATTTTCTAATTTTCAGCGCAACTTTTTTAATTTTTTCTTTCACGCGTGATGCCGTGACCAAGGAAAATAGAGATTCATTTATATATATATATATATATATATAGATTTATGCTTTCACTATCGCCATTGGAACAGAAGTAACTAAGATTATGATTTAATCATTTAATCTGATCGCTAACTAGACAGAGCTTGTGCTATGGTAAACAAACTGCTGATAAACATGCTTATATATTTATAAATACATACATATTATACATAAATTACACCCAAACAGAACAAATGATCATTCTCATCACAGAATTATTTGTCCGGGACAAATAATTCAGCAGATTCAACTTGTCCATAGTTATCATCTAAATCGTTACTATGTTTTTATTTGTATGTATGTATATATATGTATATATTATATTTGTGTACATATTTGTATTTATGATATGTATTTTATCCTATATACTTTTTTTAAGTATTTTGTCTGATATTTAATTTGCAAATTTACCTAGTAACCTATAATATTTTTAATGCACCTACTTCCTGTTTTCTCTGCATCACCCGAAGGTTGACTGGCAGACAATGCCTATGGCATCAATTCCGCCTCTGTACTCTATGTGCATAAAGTTTTAAATAAATAAATAAATAATTGGGAATCAACCCACGACCTCTGACTCAGCAGTCAGGATCACTAACGCCTAGACCAACAGCTAGGCCAGTCAAAATGCAACATAGGAATCATTATTATTTCTCCAATTCAACATTTATACAATTAAGTATAAGTTGCGAGTCGATATGTTTTTTTTCCGATTCTTCTCTTAATATCCAGTTACTTTATATAGAATTACGCATAAAAAATAAATAAACTATATTATTTTAATGGCTGCTTGTTTAGCCTACCGTTAAGGGCTTTGGCTCAAGTCATTAAGTAAATAAATCAACTTTAGTACTTCTACGTAATTGAGATTGATGACAGGCGAATGATGGAGTTCTTAATAGCTACTGGTGTTTAATTAAACAGGTTGGGAATTCTTAGTACTTAAGTGTTTATTTTAAGAAGCAGTTGGTCCTTCAATTATGTACATAGGTGACGATTTTTGGATTGGTGATTAAGTTACGTTGACAGTCAAGGGATTTTGTTAGTCGGTAGTTACGTTGCTTTAAATGAAAAATTAAATTCACTCGTCACACGTCGACATTAGAGCCTATTTTACTTTAGTAGGGATGAGAAAGTATACATTTCATTATTTTTCTTTTTTCATTTATATCGCATATGTTCAGATTTAGTTCATTTGGCTTTCGTTTGTCTATTAGTGAATACTCTTCTACAAGTCGTAGTGTTTTGTAACGTTTTTGACTAAATTTTCCCATTCAGGTTTCTTGATTTTTTAATTTTGTAGTCGTAGATGACTTGCGGTAGTGTAGATTGGAGCAGCTGGTCCTCCGATAAACCATCAACCTCAACAACCTCCAACACAAACAAAACTATATAGTAACTACTGATCCCTTATCACGCAATGAAAGTTTTCGCGCCGATTAGTTTATATTTGTATACAAGTTCCCAACATCAACCGTTGGGCCGCGGTTCAGGTTCTTTTCCTATTGGAGTGAGATATCAACCCTTTTAATCGTTAAAACAACAACAGATATCCTGTTATAAAAAAATTACAAATATCCAACTTCAATCTTTCAGATATCTATGGCCACAATTCAACACAACAACCATACGACTGTTAAGTCATTTTGTGGGCAGAATAAATCAATAAAGACGGTAGTAATAAAGGTCTGGTCTTAGACATCAAAAAACATGTTGAAATAATTCTAACATTAAGATTCCCCATCACGTATCAGGTCGTGATCATATGCTATAAAAGAGAATCGAACCGAAGCCGAAGTGTTGCATATAGCGCCACAATTAGGAACTGTTGGCGGTGGCGGCCCCCGGGGTCCGTATTAGCCGGCCGTATTTCACGAGCTGCCCGCCCCGCCAAGGTGAGAACATAATAAGCGGTTCGGCTCCATTTTTAATATTCCGGCTTCATTACAACGTATTACAAACGTCTTGGGTGGCGAATTCTATCGCGAACGCTCTTAATACCACGCTATTAAGGTCCCGGCATCTGAGGGGCGTGGACTCCGCCGATTTATTTGAATTTTTGCTCCAACTCAATTTGGGAAATTGTTCGGCCGGCGGCTCTGGCGAAATTAAGACGTCAATTTGATTGCACCGAAGCGTTTAATTATGTAAATGTTGAGCTAGTGGTGGGTGGCGCAATCACTTGTGTCGATGCGGTCACGTAGAGCGACAACGGATTTACGATTCTGTACGCGTTTCAGAACAATCATATCTATAATTTTATTTTCGGATTTCTTTTGCAGATTGCATTATACATGTAGGTTGAATTTGTTTGAGACAGGTGGAAGTTATTATTTCTTCTTTGAAGTTGTTTTAACATAACTTAAAATATTTGTACACATATAGAGATGCTATTCTTATTATTGTTGTCCCCCGCATGAATGCGATGAAATCATTGTCCCAACATGTTGAAACGATCAGTTGGCATCCTTCAAAATCAAAGTTTATTCATTTTTATTCACTTAATCATTATACCAGCAGTTCTGTGTTGTCATTGTTACCCTATGAATGTATTAATAACGAGTCAAGCAAGTAAACAGATAGATACTGCAATACCAGTAAATATCTCCCAGGGAAAAAGCCACAGAAGAACCCGGTTTAATACGT
Organism: Euplagia quadripunctaria; assembly: GCA_963859945.1. Classification (NCBI taxonomy): domain Eukaryota; kingdom Metazoa; phylum Arthropoda; class Insecta; order Lepidoptera; family Erebidae; genus Euplagia; species Euplagia quadripunctaria. The sequence goes on along the minus strand of OY982563.1, from coordinate 19,762,954 downwards.
GCACCACTGTTGCGAATAGAACGATAATCGTTTACCGTCAGACGAGACAAAACTTAACATAAATAAAATTTGATAATTCAGGTAGGACTATACTTTATATATATATATATATATATAAACATATTAACGAAAGACGTTACAATACCTGCTAATATACTTATTTGCAGGTATTGTAAGGTCTTTTGTTAAAGTATAGTATAGTCCTATATATATATATGATATAGTACCTTTCAAACACTATAGGACTATACTATACTTTAACAAAAGACCTTACAATACCTGCAAATAAGTATATTAGCAGGTATTGTAACGTCTTTCGTTAATATGTTTGAAAGGTACTATATCATATATCTGAACACTACCTTATCACATATCTGAACGATATTCCGTTACAATAGCGTCTGTTTTTCCAGATATTATCGTCCCACATGGAAGTGAGATGCAAATGCCACGGCCTATCAGGAAGTTGCCAACTCCGAACTTGCTGGAGAGCCACGCCCGACTTCAGAGTGGTTGCATCAACCATCAAGCGACAGTATAGAAAGGTCTGTATTACATCAGTCATAAACTCCTTGCGGATGAGAACAATATTAACAACCCGTGACATACCTTTGCCCTTCTTCGCTATTACCATCATAATGTAAAAGTATCTGAGCTTGTGCGTTCGTTTTAACTCTGAACGTGTAAGTGAGATACATACTCACATACGCTGTATCTCGCTGTTAGTCATCGAACTTGCGAGAGAGAGAGAGGCTATGGGTTTGAATCCATGTTTAGGTAAATGTTTTGCTTCTTCAGTTATACAAATGGTAGTTGTAAAAACTCCACAGTACGGTACTTTTCAGGATTTCATCAGTTTACTGGGACGGAACTGGAATAATACTGTTATCAGATGTTGAAAGTGTTTTGCTTCTTCGGTTGTAGATATAATTAGTAGTTATAAAAGCTCCACAGTGCGGTTCCTTTCAGGATTCAACCGTTTACCGGGACGGAACTGAAATAATACTATTAGATATTATGAAAGTTACAATTTCGTAAAATTTTAAATTCGAGCGGACCAAATTTGTTGCTATCGCTGCTGTTCCTAGCATTTAGAATTTCAAAGGGTTGGGAACACGCGTGAGATACCCTTCGCCCTATGTGGTCGAGTGTTTTGCGAGATTGTACGTTGGTTTGTTAGCGACTTGAGTTGTACAAAACCATGAAGACAGGGCGCATCTTGTTCCGGAAGCCTGACTTACTTCATCTGCCGCGTGTAAGGACCACTTTTCGTGCATGTAAAACCTTCAATAAGCTCTCAGAGGAAATAGACGTCGATTTGTTTGCTACCGGTTTTTTTCCGGTGTTTACTGAAATGAAAAAAAAGTAATGTAAATGTGTGCGTGCGTATGCTCTTTTGGTTTTTTTTTTTACTCCGACCAAATACAATTTATATTTAAAACAATTACTTATTGTGAAAACTTGTAATTGGCCTTCATATATTTAGTTCTTGACACCTATTTCGATGCTTAGCTGTAAGTTTTCCAAATAAAATAAAATAAAATGAAATACAATAAAATAAAATAAAATGAAATAAAATAAAATAAAATAAAATAAAATAAAATAAAATAAAATAAAATAAAATAAAATAAAATAAAATAAAATAAAATAAAATAAAATAAAATAAAATAAAATAAAATAAAATAAAATAAAATAAAATAAAATAAAATAAAATAAAATAAAATAAAATAAAATAAAATAAAAAATATAGTGTACCTATCATGAATCTAAAAGTACATTGAAGCTCAGAACCGTAGCGCACAACAACAATTGTCCCATGTGGGATATAACACTTGACGCGTTGGCGGCTGGTGAGGTGACCACTTAAACTACTACATCATACATACACCCATTTATTGTATTAATGGAAATTACCTGTTTTCTTTATAATAATAAGTTGATAAACAAGCACAAGATTTGATCGGTTTCTGGCGTCAACACTTTCAACGCCGTTTAACCGCCAACACTAGATACCACTTGGACACTCAACGTTACACCCCTGTCCCCTCTCCCTCCATCAGGTGGCTCCAATTCTAACAGCAGTATGCTGTGCCTCTCCAAAGTTTCATCCGAGACCATTAATGATACATTTTATAAACCTGAATGAGGGCATCGATGCGCAATTCAAAATAAATATATTTTATTATTTTACAGGCTCTGACGGTGGCTCAAGAACAATTGAACAACAGTCCTTCGTCAGTACTGAGAGGACGACCAAGAGGCAGAAGGCGGGGGAAAGCAAGACCTGCTCCCAAGGACAGCCTTTTATTCTTAGAAAGGTATTTATCCTTACCAATTTTTTCGAAGACATTGATGACTTGCTGAATTTTCGAAGACGTTGGTTCAGTAATTAGCGTTGCTGAATACTTTTTGGTGACAAAATTCAACATAGTAGCCACCTTGAACAAAAATTTATTTTATTTTGATGGGTGTCCGCTTTTTATGTGTGCCAACGATTTTGGTAGACAGATACATTTTTTAACTACAAATTTTAATAGATTTCAGTACATTTCTGTAAATTGTTGTAACAATATGTCGTGACACAACATCACAATATGTGTTTCTTACCTTACTAAATGTATGAAACCACATGACGACAACAACACAACGACACAGTAGTGTGTTTCTACCTACAGTATTTGGCTTTTGCATCGCAAAACCTGCTTATTCTCTTATAAAGCACTAGCTGCGCCCCGCGTTTTCACCAGCGTAAATGCCGATGCCGATAAAAAGTTAGTTAATACAGATCTCCAGTTATCTACATTCCAAGTTTCATCGCAATCGGTTCAGTAGTTTTTGCGGATTAAGATTAGCGCATTAAGTTTAGGTTTACAAGCCATTGTTTTTTTTTACCCTCTTGCCCTTTGAGAGAACTTTGGAAATTTACAGAAAAGAGCATCATGCGTTGGAAATCTTTTACCTTAGTTTAGAAGCGTAGGGAAATATTCCTAAAAAGTTCTACTATTCTATTTTGTAAATAAGATTTTTTTGTTTTTTAGAAAAAAAATCTACGCATACAATTATTTGTACGTACCCTACGTACAAATAATTCTATGCGTAGAATTTTTTTCTCTGTAGAATTACAACAATTGGTTATTTTTGTAGTTTGGATCTTTAGTAGGGCTACAAATACAATTTATATAATCCTTCTTGCATAATAAAAAACCTCCCGAAGCTGTTATGCCTCCTCAACTTTGGCCGGTTGAGTGCCTCCACACTCTTCACAGTATGACAGGAATAAGTAAACTGCAATATCAGATTTCCACATTTTAGGATAGATTTTACCTCTTGCTAAGTTGCTAAGCTACATTAGTTTTTTAACGTGAAATGAGGTCAAGGGATTTCCTTAAATGAGATTAGCTTCAATTAAGTGAAACCGTACAACACAATCACAGTTTTCTCTTCCTCTGAAATTAATTAGAACGTTTTAATTAGGCAAATAAATATAGGATTTAAAATTTTGCTAAACCGAAAAGATTTCTAAAATGTAAATCTGATGATCAAGCTTAGAAATTATCTTTTCCGTTAGGTACTAACGAGACCCATCAAAGTAAAAAAGAAACAAAAGGAAAATTTGGTCCATAAAATGATCTTACCATAAACTTAATATTCTAACGTAAGTTTATGGATCTTACCCACCAGGCCGTTCTTTTTCCAGAATTTGAAAGATTCGAATATTTATTGCTATTAAGCTAGGTACTCACTTTGATTGAAATTTTAGAAATCATAAAACATAACTAACCAAATTTTTTGACTTACTATACCGTTCAGCCAATCACTAAGATCAAGTGTTAATTTTTACTTCAGTGTGTTTAATCCTCCCTGCACTCAAAGCAGTAAGAAATGGTACTATTTCACCGCTCGCTAAGGCTACGGTAACCGGACTCCTATTCTGCTATTCTCTAACATACAGATTTTGCCTTCCAGATCACCAAATTTTTGCGATGTAGACCCACGGACGGACTCTGCGGGGACCGCAGGGCGCGTTTGCCGCATCGGCCGCACCTCCCGCTCTGGATCTTGTGACCTCCTCTGCTGTGGCCGAGGGCACGCCCTAATCAGGAAGTCTAGCATTAAACCTTGTAACTGCACCTTTCATTGGTGCTGCAGAGTTGACTGTGAGAGGTGCCGGGATGATAAGTGGGTAGCCATTTGTAAATAAGGCACAATCTGAGAAAAATTACATAACTATTAAAGATATAATGTTGTCATTACCTATATATATGTTGGAAAGTTTTGGACTCAATAAGTGATAAAAGGGTATATATACGCATTTCTCTAGTGGTTACTAATGAAAACCCCTCAAAAAAAATATTATTCCAACTTTACATGTTTGCAGTTACGGAAAACTGACTAAGCATAAAAAAAAATTGTGACTGGACCGCGCATACTTCTGCAGTGTCAATCATCAATTAGCCTATTCTAGTCCACTACTGGACATAGGCCTCTCCAGATGTGCGCCATAGTACCCGGTCCTCCGCCTTCCACATCCAGTCCCTCCCAGATACCTTCCTCAAGTCATCGGTCCATCTGGCTGGAGGGCGTCCAGTCCAGTGCCTGTCAGCATTAACTAAGGTATTCTACCTTCGTGATAAATTAATGAATAAAGAATTATGTATTAATTTAAAAAAATGTACTGACCATTGCCAAGATCTTTTTTTTTAAATCTGAAGATTTTATTATAAACATTCCACTTCTATATTATGTTATTGTGTATTATTATACAGGTTAACATTTTATAGACGAAATAAATAATAATTTCCATTTAAAATAGATATTAATAAGTATTTAAAATGAAAACCAAATCATGATTTGTTTAATTACATGAACTTCTTAGAGAGTACGGGACTATTTTCTTAATGGTAATTAATTTATTTTTACAAAAAATATTTAAATTAATTACATATTCTTGTAATTAGTAGCACAAAAAAACCCTTTTATTATAATATTCTAGAATAAGTTGTTCATAAACATCAGTATTAATTAATATTAGCATATCTATGGGGAAGTACATATAAGTCAGATATGGGAAGTTTGAAGCGTCAAACTAAAACAGCACAAGTCTAGAATTCTAGTGTAATTGTAACAAAATACATTCCATTTTGTAAATAAGACCAACATACGTAATATTGTACTTAAGCATTCCTGTTTCAGTGATATTTATTAAATTAACTATTTATTGTAGTTTTAAGACTTTGTACCGGTGGTTTTTATTTAAAAAAAATAAAAATTACGATTAACAGTTTTAGTTGTTTTTGTTCAAAAGTACGTAGATTAACATATTAAATTTACAGACCTGTCCGTAATACAGTCCGTTTAGACTCATAAGCAGACGAGAAGATCAAAACCTTGTTGTAACCCCGACTTACACATAATTATATGAGAAACCACTTTTGTAAGACAATTTATAAGCAACGAAAGTAGCTAAATACTTAAACTGATAAGTTTCCATACTAAAATAAATATCCTTTCTAGTGATCTAGATACCATAAGTCATAAAATTGCTTTCGTCTACATTTGAAATATTCTGCCAAGATCAAGTTTTAAGTTCAAATCACGCACAAACTTTAGGGATAGTTCTTTTGTATACGACTTCAAAGCCCTTAAAAATTACTTAAGATTAATATAATTTAATTAATATAGTGGACGTCCTATGGCTGAATGGGATGATGTAGCTGAATCATGTAGCTTCTTATTGTCACAATAAACGTAAAGTACAATGATTATAATTAATTTTTGCAGTGCATGATCCAAATTATTTTAAAATTTTCAAAGAATATCGAACATTTATGAAAAAATATCCTAATATTTTCTCATACTAAAAATCATAAACATATTTATACTATTATAATATGTGTATGGCTAATAACATGAAGTGATTCAAACAAAAAATGTTTACAAAAACTCAAGAAGGTGCTTGAACAGAAGCGAGAACTGACAATCATGTAACTGAAGTAGGCATTATTATACACTTATTTACGCTTAATTTGACCCCTCAGCGCAAGAGCCCTTGCTTCGACGCTTTGTTGATACATTTCGTGTCTAAACAAAATACTGACAGTGAATCGTTCAATTGTCTTGAGATAAGTACCTTATATTGAGGTACTTATCTCAAAAAAGGTATATTAATGATATCTCTGACAACATAATAATAAGAATTGGTTTATTAAAGAATTTTATTGCATATTCTGGTGAGAACAGGTTCAAAAGTAGATACCTCCATGAAACTTTAAAAGGTTGTTCTTGGGATTGACATGGAGCTTCGGACAGAGGAAATGAACATCTTCAATAATTTAACTTAATATCATTTTTTTTAATGCCAGAGGTATTCGCTACACATAAACCTAGGTTTTACATTTAAAAGTCTACCTACATATGGTTACTTTGTTTCTTGCTTCCTCTACTTTATTTCGGTCGATTTGTTAAGAAAGCATGAAAATAAGCTATAAATATTTCAAATCAATAACAAAATAAAATGGTACTCTATTTCATTGAGACCGTTCATTTTATTCATAGAAGCTTCCAGAAAAAAAGCCACTCAAATTACCCTTCCTTTTCTAAAGAAACTTTGCAGCCATGAATGAATCTAAAAAGCACTACTGCAGATTACTTTCTTAATAATACCCATCTTAAAAGATACATCTTGTCCTAACTGTATATTGACAGGTCGGATTGAATGGTAACCACTTTTGACAGTTTTACGGTATCCGAATCTCTAAAAGATGTTTTTGTAGGTCTAGTGTGTATTGATTTTCCGCTTCTGAGATCAAGTACGCTTGATCGAAGACCTGTTGGCATGACTGATCGATTTGAAGATAGTTCATGTAATGGATTGGTGTTGCGAATTCATTTGGGTAATTGTTACCTCAACAAGAATTTTACACTCATCAATTGGAACTGTATCTACTTTTTTATTTTTAACTGTGGAGTTATTTTGTATAGTAAGACAAACATTTTTATTTTTTCAAAGAATATTAAAATTTATTTTAAAGTGTAGAACGAATTAATAAAACATTATTTTTCCACTGTCAGATATATAACATGATATGATCTCAGAAATATTTTTTGGTTTAATTTTATTGAATTTGTAAAGTCATGTTTTAATTTTTTAAACAGAATTTATATTAGTAGCAGAAATGACAGCTATGTGGTTAAGTTGGTTAACCATTGCATCTGAGCCGATGTATCGAGACTCGAGTTCAATCCGCGGGCAAACTATGAGTTTTCGAAGTCGATGTACGCAAATTGATTTATCACTTGCTTTAACGAGATGCATATCTTTAGATTGTCTTAATAATGCTCTCAAAAATTCGTGAACGCTGCCCATCCGCGCTAAACCAGTGTGGAAGCCAATGTGGAGAAGAGCAAGCAGGAAGAATTTCTATACACGGCTTATATTGTGAAGGTACGAGTTATGTTGATTACATTACTTATAGGTAGGTACTCCTGTTAATTACACAGCATCAGCAAAAATGCTTGTATTAGTGGTAACTTCAGGTTAGGTAGTGTATTCGGTGACGTGTGACGCATTACCCCTTAAGCTACCACCACCCTAGATGTAATCGATAACTCTTCAGATTTTAAGGTTTCTTATAATTTCGCAAACGATTTTAATGAAAAGATAATTTTAAGTCTAAGTCAGATCATAGTACGCTAAAGCCACTCAACAAGTTTGTACATAGGAGTGAATATATGTTTATCTAAATAACGAAGAATGACCAGCATCATCATGCCTTGAACGAATTTGGACTTTCATTTCTTAAAGTGACTAGTGCCTATAATATAGTTGTTACAACGAAAACGCCTCACGATATATCCATTTTCAAAGAATACCTGTAAACTATATATGTACTTGTCTTAGTTTAACATCAGTGTAAATTAACTATGTCAAATATTACGAGTAAACGTATATACCTATATTGTCTCCTATAAGTTTCTAAGCCTTAACAAAGCCCACTGTGAAATTAAATGTGTCCCCAATTAAGTCCGTATCCAAGGCTCACGGGAAGGTCGTTAGGCATTATGACCTAATACTATTAGGGAGGATTAGTGTTGTTCTTAATACGAGAAGCCCTGGCACTTGTGAGCGTTCCACAGCGAAGTAGTCACTCAACCGCGGGTCACTCGTATCGGCAAGTCGTGCCGCAGAGCGGTGAGTAGATAATAGGGTAGTTGACTATAATGAAAATATAGACATTAGGTATTTTTTAAAACCACTTTATTGAACACAACGTTTAATTTTAAATCATTAAATTTTCATGTTACTCCATGTGATTAAAAACGCACGTGATTGGCTGAATGTGAACTGGCGTCAATTGCTTGTTGACAATCGATGTTGTGTGCAGTACATTCTATTAATTCGAGTGTTATTTCTTTGTTTTTACAAAAAATATTGTCTACTAACGATAAAAAGTGAAAAATTATCTGTACCTAATAGTTATTAAAAGTACGATGGAGGCCAACTTTCCTAAATCTGATAGTGGAAATCTTCCTAAAATAGGCGCGATTATAGTCAAAATATTTTTTTAAAACAACCTACCAACATTTTACGACGTAACGTGAAAACGTGAAAACAGCACTATAAGTTTAACCCTGCATATTGAATTACATATTTTTAAATATTAGAATAAATAAGAAAAATCCAAAAAGTTTTGTTATTATTATAAACATTTAAGGTTATGTTGACAATTTGACTTTTCGATGCTATAAGACTGTTGTTTTCAAACAGATTATGGCAAATTACCATTTTGTGAATCAAAATTATGCCTTTATATTGTAACGAGTAAGCTCGAATCTTGGTGTTCTATAGAATGTCCATAATTTTTTTTTCCGGTGTTTTAATAGACGATAGTATGGTTTTAATAGATCATACATTTATTAAATGATGTAGATTTTGGCACTAGATAATAATTTGGACCATTTCTAATACATTTTGTAACAGTTAAGATAAGAAGTTAATGTATGGTGTAATACGATTTGACAGCGAATGTTTGATTACAAGCAGTTGACGTCAATATATCACATAAACGGCATTTAGTGTTTTGGCGCCATTTCTAGGAATTAAAACTATGGTGGTGAATTTTATAAAAAATAGAACAATTTACAAAGAATGGATAAAATTGCAAGTTTATATTATAAAGAACAGTTAATATTTTCTAAAAGTTGTCAAATACCCTATTAATTTAAAAATCGTTTCGTTAGAATCGTTACGCGTGCTAAGGACGATTTTTCTTTAGTATTTTTTTGTATAGATAAACAGTTACAAAAAGGAAGCATTGCATTATCGGTCGTGCACCTGCATAGTGTCACGATAAGTGCAAGATACTCCAAGCTTCTTGGGAATACCCGTGCATCACAGATGCTTGAGTATCGTCCGCGAGGGTGATCAGCACTGCCAATACATGATTACTTGAGATGTTTCGACTTTAATAACTATTACGTTATACACGTTAATTGAGGTTATTATCTCTATCCTTACCGAGTACACAAACTATCTTATTATTAAGTTGCACTTCAATAAATGGTTTTGTTTCCAATGTTACACAGGGTTTTAGAATAAATATATACTAACACTTATGAAGAGAAGAAGCCAAAAGTCACTATGTCGGACGGACTGATTGTTGCGTCCTTGTCGACCCCTCTTGAGAGGTACATACTCGAGGGTAAGCTTGGTTCGGGGATTTTCGGCGAGGTGTACCGCGCATCCGACTCTCAGGCAGCTGGCAAAAATGTCGCCGTGAAGATCCAAACTTATACGGACGAAAATGAAATTCACATACAAGAAGAATATAAAATACTCAGAGATTTTTCAAAACATCCGAATCTTATAGATTTCTATGGTGTATTCTGTGAGAAGTCGGAAGGCGTGAAAAAGATTTGGTTTGTACTTGAAGTAAGTGTGTCAACAGTATGCAAATGGAATTTTCCTATAGTAGCTTAATATTGAAATGATGAATATTTTAACTAAAATTAAAAGCATATTAATGTTTTACGAAAGCTTTTACGGGAGTTGTGATTAAAAAATTCTAGTTTTCAGATTAAATGTTTTACGGGTTGATAAAGTTTTACAAAATTATATTATTTGCAGCTATGCGAATGTGGATCTGTCATTGATATGGTCAGAAAGCTAAAGGCTGCAGAAAGAAAAATGTCGGAGGAACACATCGCTTACATCCTCAAATATACGATCAAGGTAAGGCCATATTCGACTGACTATAAACATGTCTGTTGTCACATACGAGTCGAGATGGCTGTTTATAAAACAAAGGGCCTGCCAGTCCACCTTTCAACGGCTGAATCAATTGGTAGGTACTTTGAATGCAAACTCAATTGTTCTCGGATCTGTGTCCCAGCTATTTCTGTTGCTCACGTGACGTCGAATAAAATATTGCCAGGCGAATGTCCACGTACGTTGAAATACAATCTAGAGCCATTACTTAAAATGCACGCCGCTTTATTTGATGTGATTCGCGACGGAACAGTCGAACTTGTCGATGCGAATGTCGGTGCGCGCCCGACAACACCATGATGGCCCCCCATCGCGGCGCATCGCTCAATTATCGTAAATAATGCTCGCGCACACAAGATATACGGACCTTTGACGCAGTAGCCAATGATCCCTCTAACGCGAATCGGACATTGAAAAGCGATTCTTATTTCGTCCTATTACGGTTTACGGTCCTTGATTTGTCTTCGTCCTTCGAGATCATAGTTATCGGACAGGGTTAAATGCGTATTATCTTTATGCAAGCCACTTGGTTCACAATACCGGTGCTCTGTCCTCTTCGTACGGCAGATCTTCCACGCATATCTATCGATGTTGCATCTCGTAAAGTACGATCAGAGACTGACCTGTGAAGTCATCTTTATCGATATAATGTCGATCTCTAACATCGATGAAAATTGTGATTGATCGTTTAGCTTAATAATCCCTGTGTATATTTGAGAATATTTATTTACTTTAGTTAGTTTTCTCAACATAACCAAGTACCAACAGGGAACAGAAAATGTGAAAATGTCTAGACTCCTTTTCGTAAAATTACAGAGATAACTAAAACATTACAGAGCAGACTGCTTCCTATAATAAATAACATACAGAGTATAGCATTCGTAAGAGACAGTATCAAATTCATCAAATCAGTTAGGTACCAAATTTCGTCATTGAAATACACTGTCAACTATTCTTGTAGCCAACTATTTTTTGGACAGTTTAATATTATTAATAAATATATAAAATCGACACATGGAATAAACAACGTTCTACATCACTAACAACTAAACGATCGTAATGAACGCATTAAACAAGCTGATATATCAGACGGCAGAGAGCGCGGACAGGCCGCCTGCGACAGCACTGAGCCCCGATGCGTATGCAAATAGCTCCCAATGAATCTTGAGGCGTGGGGATTTGACTGACGTTGACGTTAGTATCGCCAGCTTTAACAATCCCGCCACATTAGGGGCGGTCAATCCATCACTGCTTGTCAAACTACCGCGTTGGTTCCGTCGATTGATGCAATCAATTCCACTTCTCATTTATATTCTAGGCACTCGTTTACTTGCACGAGAACAAAGTGATACACCGCAATATAAGATGCAGTAACATTTTAATCACGAAAGACGGTGAAGTAAAATTATCCGACTTTGGTCTATCTTGCAAATTGAAAGATACGCTGGATAAAGGTACTACCAACATTGGGTCACCGAGCTGGATGGCACCCGAAGTCGTGACTTGTGGTGAAGGAGGTTATAATAACAGAATAGATGTATGGGCACTAGGAATAACTACTATTGAATTAGTAGATGGTAAAGCTCCATTTCAAGAAATGCATCCAACAAGAGCACTTTTTCAAATTGTAAGGAATCCTCCACCAGGTTTGTCTAAGCCTGCAATGTGGTCTAGTGATTTAAATGATTTCATTTCAGAGTAAGTATTTTAAATTGTCACCGTCTCTTTTTTGTGATGGAAGTACCAAGGTTTGATAATATTAGCTTAATTACAGGTGTCTTGAAAAAAACCCAGAACACCGACCATACATGGTGGAGTTGGAAGACCATCCTTTTATACAATCAGTTCCCGAAAACGACTATCACGTGAGTTTTACCTACTTAATTTTTTTTTTGAAAGTTAAATATAATAATACAAAATCTGAAGTCTGTCTTTACCCAACTGCGGCAAAAATAAAAAAAGGAGGGTTATGTGTTTGATCTGTATGTGTGTGTGTGTACGTGTATGTATGTCTACTAAACGACTGAACCGATTTTGATGAGTAATATGTTGTTAGATTCGTCTTTATTGCGCGAGTGTCACTGGGTAATATATTATAATTACAAAAAAATAAAATTGCATATCGAATGGGGCATCAAAATGAAGGGTTTTACAGAAGTGTATACTATGTTTAACTTCTATGTTTATTACTTTGTATTTTTAACGCAGTGGGGCTTTTTATTCATTTAATGATTTCTTGTTCATAGCTGTCAACAGAGTTCAAATTTTTGGCGGCAGAATTAAAAGATACTGCTGATTCCAGTAAAATATTAGAGAGGATTATTCGAAATGGTCTATTAACGACACAAGGTTCCAAAGAGCCGGAAACTATGCAAGTAGAAGATTTAGCAGCGCTAGAAACGTTAACGGAAGACAATGTACTGGCAGAGTTACAAACAAAGCTAGCGAAGGGTTCATTTACATCCTTTGTAGGAGACGTTCTTTTGATCCTGAATCCAAACATAAGCGAAGATATTTACAATGAAAATGTTAGTACTCATCACTGTATTACCTTATATAAAAATAATTTAATGTACATTAAAGTTTCTTTTATCTTTCTAGTACCACAAAAAATATGAATACAAATCAAGATCCGACAACGAACCGCATATATTTGCTGTCGCTGACAGTGCTTACCAATATGCTCTTCACCACAATGAACCACAACATGTTGTATTTTCTGGAGAAAGTAAATCTGGAAAGACGACAAACATGATTCATGCACTATCTCATCTTACTTACTTGGGCGCAATGAAAAATAACACTGCAGAAAGGATTCAGAAAGCAGCAAAAGTTATACAAACCGCAATAAGTGCAGCTACACCCCTGAATGCTCACTCTACCAGAGGAATATTTCAAATTCAAGTCACTTATGGTAGCTCTGGAAAATTAAGTGGTGCTATATTTTGGCTGTATCAATTAGAAAAATGGCGTGTGTCGTCCACTGATATGTAAGTATATTTATTACATAATTGTTGTTGAAACTAAGTGTAGTCCGATATCTGCAATTGGCTAATATTTCCAGCTGCCTCGCTAGTGACGATGATATGTGTCTATTATAGTATAAGTATGATATTAGTCTCATTTGAAAATAGAAAAATTACATTTTAGGTCTCAAGCCAACTTTGATCTTCTTTATTATTTTTACGATGCGATGGTTGCTGCAAACCGAACTGAAGAAAAGTGTTTAGAGAGTAGTAGAAAGCATAGGTATTTAAGAATATCAGATGAACCAGTCAAAGGGATGAAGGGGGTGCGTGAAAACTCTGAAAATAACGTAGAACTTTATAATGAATTCATTAATAACCTAAAGACCCTTGACTGGGAGGAAGAAGATATAACATTTCTAGAAACGATTCTAGCATCTATTCTTGCACTTGGTAATGTAAGATTTAAGGATAGTAAAACCGGAATCGCAGAAATAGAAAATCCTGATGAAGCAAAAAAAGTAGCCAAGTTATTAGCTCTTGACGAAGTCAAATTTTTATGGGCTTTACTTAACTATTGTTTGATAGAGAGCGGAAGTGCTGTAAAAAGAAAACACTCAACAGATGAAGCCCGAGATGCAAGGGATACTTTAGCCAATGCACTTTACAAGAGATTAATAGACTGGATGATCAATTTAATCAACTCTAAATTGTCATTTATGAGATCAGTATTGTACGTATGTACATATCATTGAACTTACGACATACAGGTATTTTTAGTTCTGCAATAATATTTTAATTTACGCAATACTTTTGCAGCGGTGATAAATATTCAGTGAGTTTATTGGACATGTTTGGCTTCGAATGTTACCACAGGAATCGATTGGAACAACTGATCGTGAATACGACAAACGAACAGATACAATTTCTATACAACCAAAGGATGTTTGCTTGGGAAATGCAAGAGACTGCAGATGAAGAAGTCTCAGTAGTGTCCTTGCACTTTTACGATAATAAGAACTCTGTTGATCAGTTAATGGGTAGACCTTCGGGCCTTTTTTATATTCTAGATGAAGCAAGTCGTACTGGTAGTGGTCAGGAATTTATAATGAGTAAGTTTAAACTATGAATTAAAAGTTAAAACGTAATCGTGAACTATAGAGTAGGTACAATAGATTTAATTTACAGGTACAATTAGAACAACATGTAAGGGTCCCTACATAAAATTATCTGGCAGTCATGAATTTAGCGTGGCTCACTACACAGGAAAAGTAAACTACGATTGCAGAGAAATGGCCGACAAAAACAAAGATTTCCTTCCTCCAGAAATGATAGAGACTATGAGAGCTTCAACCAATATTACGGTTCAACAATTATTTAGAAATAAACTGACAAAAACTGGAAATTTGACAGTGTCATCCAGTCAACCCAAAATCACTATCGCAAAGTCTAAATCTGAAAAAGAATTGGAAAATGTGAAAGCAAGGGTAGGAATTGTTTTAACTATTTGATAACTATTTTATTTATTTCTTTTAATTATACCAAGGTAGTAATAGAAAATAATGCGTTAAAAAAGCTATTTCCACATTTCCAGAAATACAACACAGTTTCCAAAGGTCAATTTTCCCAAGTACATCGAATGAGGACAGCCGCTGCAACTTACCGAGCAACCAGTTTGGAAATCCTGAAGCAACTTTCTATCGGTCCTGGCAGCGGAGGAACACTCTACGTCAGATGTATTAGAGCTGACCTGAACGATAATCCTAAAGGCTTCCAAACCGAGGTTGTCAGGCAACAGCTTAGGGCTTTAGCTATATTAGATACCGCAAAAGCGAGGCAAAATGGATTCTCTTGTCGTATACCGTTTGAGGAATTTATTCGAAGGTAACAACAATTCTAGATAACTATATTCATTTGGCAGTGTAATACACTGGGAATAGGTAAATGAGTACCTACTAGTTATTTTATTGTCTTAATAGTTTGAGCCCAATGGCGTAACTAGGTAACCAAAGGCCCTGGGGCAAAAAATAAACTGGGGCCCCAACTATACTGTTTAAAATCGTTTGTCCCGTATTTGTGTTCCGTTTTAATTAAATTTAATTTTAATATAAATAGTGGTTTAGTTACAACTTTAGTACAAACCTGATAACTTCTGGTTCTAAAAAATCTGGTTTATTTATATTCCGAATGTGCGCGAAATTTTCACTAGTTCAATTTATAGTTTGTAAGACAGAGTCTGAGGCCCCCCTGAGCTTGAGGGCCCCGGGGCACTGCCCCGTCTAGCCCTCCGGTAGCTACGCCACTGTTTGAGCCTCTGCATTAAGTCGGTATCTCTTATATTTTATTTTATTAAGTATTTTTATTATTTTCATAAACTTTATGTTCACAGATACCGATTCTTAGCGTTTGATTTTGATGAAAATGTCGAGGTCACAAAAGACAACTGCAGGTTACTGTTGATTCGTTTAAAAATGGAGGGCTGGGTACTTGGGAAGACAAAAGTATTTTTAAAATATTACAACGAAGAATTCCTATCAAGGTAACATAATTACTTTTTTATTTCTGCTTAAAAAATCCGCTGTATCGCCGCGACTTCACAAACATATAATTCACAGACGCAAAGTACCTTCACAAACCAACACAACAATTTAACGTACATAGTATCAGACCTCTTCGACAACCGATTCTGTGATTTCAATTAATATTCCTTCTTTGAATGAGATAGTGATTATTTGATATCTAAATTATCGTTACCACATTAAATCTTTTCAGGCTCTACGAAACTCAAGTAAAAAAAATAATAAAAGTTCAATGTATGATGAGAGCTTTCCTAGCGAGGAGAAAAGCAAAAAAAGATAAATCAAAAATGATTCACAGTAAGTTTCTAATCTCAATTTTATCAATTTTATTTAAAATACTTTAGTTAATGTGATTTTTGTTACGTTTCTAGTAAGAGAACTCAAGAAACAACAATCTATGAATGTGACAGAGGACGAAGCTGCTTTGCTGATACAAAAAGGTATTTAAAAAAATTATTCCCTGATTGAACAAAGTCAAATATGTAGAACTTGTATGAATAAATATGGACAGGTGACTCCAAACTAGACCCAAAAATGTTTATTTCATATTTTCTCCCAAAGATTGATTATGAGAGATTTTCAGAACGTAGAATAGCAACAAATTTAGGGCAAAAAGCCCGCCATCTCCTTTCCCAACGTGGCCTTCATACACTTCTTTCCACCACTTCGGGATAACATTTAAATTAAGGCTTAATGTTTAGTTACTATGAGTAACGGGACTCGCTTTTCCTTTAGCATACCGCGGTTACATAGTTCGGAAAGCATACGGACCTTTAATAAACAAGTCAACCGGACAGATCGACGAGGAAACAGCAACATTCTTAAAAAGATTCGCCATGAAGTGGAAAAGCAGATCCATTTTCCAAGTGCTGCTGCAATATCGTGCGGTCCGATATCAAGATCTGGTACATTTCTCACAGCAGGTAAGTCATTAAACTTTCCTATTATGTAGCCCCTGCAATTTTACTTGCGTTTATGGTCACTGCTCTGCTCCTAAAGGTCGTAGCGCGATATTCCTCAATGACAATGGCGTAACTATACCATCTGTGGCCCGTGGCTAATTCATCGAATGGTGCCCGTAGGGTGCCAACACACACATCGATCGATGATAGAATGGATCAGTTTTCGGTGATCATTAGTGGTTACCATATCAATCTGGGGACCCCCTCGGGCCTGGAGCCCGTGGCATTTTGCCCGCTCTGCCACCCTATTGTTACGCCACTGCTCAATGAATACTCTATCCAATACAAAAATAATTACTCAAATCCGACTGATAGCTTCAGAGATTAGCGCGTTTAAACAAACAATCAAACAAAAAACTCTTCAACTTTATTATATTAGTAAGTATAGATTATAATCTATACTTACTAACTATTGCCATGTGTCCTAAAAAATAATTATTTTTAAAGACGCATGGCAATAGTTGCCGCCAAAAAACATTCTCGAGTAAAATACTCGTATGCTGATTAGTACCTACCCTTTATTTAGATACCTATAGGTAGGGCTCACTTTCTACATTTACTTTGAGATTCTGAATCATCTTCGAAAGACAGGATTAACGAGTTCCAAAGGGGATGCGGACTTCATCTCGTGATAGTGCTGCTCTAACGCGAGTGACGAGAGTGGTAGATATAACGGTTGCCACACAAGAAAAGAAAGATTGCAGCCTGAACAAAAAACTGTAAAAAAATATTGAAATTAATACTAGAGGTAGCCTGGTGGTGTTAATGTTCTATTTTATTTCAATTACCAGTATAACTTGAAATGTCATTGTAGATATAGACTTTTCGTACCACGACAAGTCGACGTATGTATTTACTGGACAGGTGTTGATTTTTGTAGCCATATTTACATAATTTTTTCAATTTATATTATAACACATAACTACTTACCTATTGATTAAAAATTTTTGCTTTCTGCACTTCTAGATTTAAACTTTAAGCATTCCAAATTTAACGTTCCTCACATACATGATGGACCATTTTATCTGATTCCAGGTGCACATCTACAACCAGGCAGTTCTAGAAGCACTACTAAACATAAGCACTTCAGTGTTGCTAGACCGTGTGGATCCGCAAGCTAAGGAGGCTGATTTCCTAGGCTCTGGTCCACCGACTGTGTGGAAACTGCCTTTTCGGATTGACCAACTGCAGTACTACGATACTTCTTACATGTGTGACCCATCAACTAAATGCACGTAAGTGTTAATTACTAACTTTTGGGTAGTAGTATTTCACAACGAAATTGGTAAGAGAAGTAACCAGTACTTCTCTTACAAAGTGTTACAATACCTTCACTAAATAGTTATCATTGCGTACTGCTCCGTACATCTGCGTGATATAGTTGATGCTTATTATTTCAAACCGTGAATGCAACCAACATATTGTAGGTTATTTTAATCTACTCTATGCGAACGTTATATGACGTTAGCCAACATGTAAAGCATTATTTGACTGGCATAGATTGCAGAATGACCTCTCATGTCATGGTATCCCTCAAAGATAACAATATAGCGTTTGTAGACGTTGTCGTGTTATTGGTTGTGTTAATAGTTTCATGGTAACTTATAATAGCACCGCTCGCCACAAAAACATTTAAATATCAGCTAGAGTGAAGGCCGAAATCTCAAATGCTACTCAATTATAAGATGTCGTTAAGTCTCGTTCTTTCGCTTTAGTTCACCTTAGTGTCAGTTACAGCACCAGACTGAATGTCAGCATCTTATTATCATATAATCAAATCAACCGGTCAGTCTTTGTTACTTAGTGTCGGTGACAGCACCAGACAGAATGTTGAGTCAGCATCTTGACCTATATGAAACGTTGGTTTTGTATAATAACAAACCCGGTTAGATCGCCCCTTCTGTTACCGAGCTCACATAGCAGTTTAAAATTAAAAAAAAAAAACAACAATAACTAACGTTAACTAATTTATTCTTGTAGCGATACATTCGCCAGTCAATATGATTCTGACCACGAGCAGTGGGACGAGCCGTTGAAACGTCGCTTTAATTCAGCACAAATCGACATTGGCACAACATCGGCGAGCACTCAGACCCTCATCACAGTGCCGTTCTGCAGGGATCCCACACAACCCGTGCTGCCGTTACCACCTGATGAAGAGAAACTGCCAACATCGAAACCACCTCGGCAGGACAGAAATAGACCTGCTGTGTACAAGAAAAAACCCAGTCATTCCCCTCAGAGTTTCTACCAGCCACCAGAACCTTGGACTGGAGTGAAGGACGATACTGATATACTCGAAGATACTGCACCTAAACTTCGCAAATCGACACATAGCAGAAGTCTTTACGCTATTGATAGAGAGGTTCAAGATCCTATAAGAGAGCTACAAGCCATGGCGAAATCGACGAGTGACATGAACGATGATGATCCACCTTTCAACTTCCAAGCTATGTTAAAGAAAACTCCAAGAAACAGGGCTTCGATGAAGAGGTCAAGTGAATTGCAAATCGATTTTCAGAGCAACGAAGTTGTTTCTAAGCACATTATATCACCTAGTAAGGCTAAACCACCGGCTGCTCCTAGAATTGCACCTACGCCTCCACCCACCAAAGCACCTGCCCCAACTCCACCACCAAGTAGAGTAGTGTCAGAAACTCCTCCACCATGTGCTTACACTCCACCTCCTCCTCGGCCTTCGAGTAGAGAGATTATAAGACAAGACTCAAAAGACCTTATTATCGCTGCACTCAAAAAGAGAAATTCTAAAGCAGACCTGTACTGCCAAGTGGATAACAAAATGGAAAACGAAAAGGTTGAATTGGCACCTGGGATCACTGTTGAGGGGATTGTCACAGATCTATAAAACGCCAATAAAATTTGTAAAAAATATATTTAATCTCCATTGCATTGGAAGTCCACACACATTTTTTTTATTAACTTATTATGGCGTTACAATATTAATATATTTTGACAATTAAGTTTTAAAGCCATAAGTTTTTATGTTAACTCATAAGATTTCTTGTTACGAATGAATAATTAATATATAATTTTATCTCAATAGAGTTAAGTATACTGAATACAAAGATCATTTTAATTAAAGCGAATTATGGCGAAACACGTTATAATATATGTTTTATTCATTCATAAAAAAATAATTCGAATTTATATTAAATCTTAATACCTTAATCGAAATTGCTTTGGTAACTTATTATACTTGCTTATATCTAGGAAAGAGTGTTCATTTTTCGATATTACAGTGAAAATAGTATATAGTTATGGTCCATGTAAGTTTTACAGCATTTATTTATGAACGATATATTTAAAGGTAAGTGTAACAAAATAAATGAATAAATACATTTGGTTATTTTTTATTACATTTTAACTTAATGTTGTTACCTAAGGCTCAGTATTCATCATTTATTTAATAATTAAATTGCCAATTCGTTTATTACTTAATTTGAAAATCTATAATTTAATCGTAGTCGACATAATTTGGGACTTATTTGCAGTAATATTTGAAGGGTACTTGAAATATATCGCCCAATAAGCGGCGGTAGCGTAATGGCTAAGGCGTCGGACTTGCGATCAAGCGGTTGCAGGTTCGAACCCCACCCAGTTCACTACCGTCGTGAACCCACTGCTAACACAAGCGTTAAGCTTGGCTGGAGGGGTTAACAAGAATACTAGTAATGTGTGACGCACGTTGCTAGAATTCTTTTAAAAAAACAAAAAAAATATCGCCCAATAAATGAAAAGAATGTTAAAAAGTACTTGTGTTATAATATTATGCTTTACATCACATTGTTATTATACTGAAGCTCGATCGAATAAATCTTTTGTACAGTTTGATATGTTTATTATAACATTATATTGAAGAATTACATAATTGGCCAGACGAGTGAGTGAACCGGCCAGGACGAAGAGAAAGTTCAAGGAAGGAAAACTCCAAGTCGATTCGAGACTAAAATACCCAAACTTTTTACTGCCTTTTTGTCAGACTGCCGAATTTTAGTCTTTAAGTCAGGCGCGCACTATGGTACTTGACACTTTTTTCCCGCGTGATGCAAACGAGTTGTTACTTATTATAGACCTTCAAACTGCCGCGACTTCTAGACTTCCGAATCCAAGTCCATTGAAAAATCAGTTACAACATTACATTTTTTTTATATATTATAGGGGGTAAACGAGCAGACGGGTCACCTGATGGTAAGTGACTACTAGGAGTACGCTCTTTTCTTGATGGTTTGAAGGCCGTATCGGTCCGGAAATACCGCAGGCGACAATTTGTTCCATTATATGATACCGTAGCAGTTTTTTGGCGTGCTGATATACTCGTAGTGCAAGCCTAGCCTTAGAGACGAAATTCTGTGGCACGAAATTTGTAAAATAATTGGTAAAATTTGCCGGACTTTCTTCATTCCACATAATTGACTGTAATGTATTAACATCATCTTAATCTTATTTTCTTACAAGCAATATTGAAAAGTGAAAATATTGAAACACGCAGTGCTCTTATAAATATTTTGGCTGCCCGTGTGACCTATATTGCTTCACAAGACGTACATTACTACAATATGAAAGAATGTACTTATCTATATGACCAAATGCAACTGCCTCATGTATAAGAAAACGCGTAAAAATATAATTTATTATACAATAAAGTACCAAAATATAGCGTCTTCTTTATTTTTAATCGCTTTTCTTTTATATATTTTTATATAATTTAGTCCTTTCAATACTGGCCGACAATGTTATTCCGACTTTATAATCTAAAAATCACATCCGAACTTTATTTCCGAATAATAATTGACTTAAAACTATGATTTAGAAAAATATATTAATAGGTTATAAAAATATCGATGTTTATTTCTAAGTTAACCTTAAGCTCTATGATTCAGTCAGTGTCAAAATGTTTTAAAGGTCATATGGAATATGTTAAGAATGATAATTAAATCAAATTATAGGGTTTTTTAAAATGGACACGTTTAGTTTAATATTTTAAAATATATGTAATTTCAATGGATAAATCCTAATTGGTTTAATACATCATATCATTGTATTATTAAGTTCGCTTTGCATTAAATGCACAGAAATAATTAACATTTATTAAGTGACATATAACAGTAAAAAAAATCTATTTAATTCCCTTCTTGGATATCTATTTTAAACAATGTAGTACACAAAGAGTTAATTACATTTTGAAAATCGAATACGAAACCTTTTTAATACTCCTTATAATACATAAACACTGGCTTACATTAATAAATGACCATTACTTTATTGCTTTGAGATCATCACAAACCTACACATATTATAATTTACATTTAATTTTATCAATATTCATGTAAAATAAGATAAGCATATATCACTTAAATTATACTTTAAACATTCCAAAATTATATCCGAAGCTCTCACACTGAATTTTAATCACTTTTTTTTGTACATTAGTGTCATGTTTGTTAATACAGTGCTACGAAGATATTTTGGCGCGTGTCTAAATCGGATCTACGGCATATAGTGTTGTCAATTACAACGCCTTTTATCCCTGTTTTTTACCCCATTATTACAACAGAAAATGCAAGAAACATTAAAAAAATCTGTTTCACTCTATCCCAATGTAAAGTCAACCTTTACGACTGCATTATGACGTACTTTCTGAAATTAAACTTCACACTTCGCGCCCTCTTAATGTGATCCAGCCAATAGATTAAATGTAATTTACTTATACATAAAACACAATAAATAAATTAATAAACCACCTGTAAGTGAACATGGCGGACTTTTGATTATCCTTGACGTGTTAAAGAATAAACTTAAAATTAGTAAAAATGTGCAAAAACAAAACAAGTGTACACTTTTGTTATTACTGACCATGTAAATGTTACATAATGCCTGTACTGGCCATGTGGTAAGATCATAGATCACTCCCAATAGACTATTCTGCACGCTTAGTATAGCTTATTCCTTAATTAGGCAGAAAAGCTGTAGTGATACCTAAAATTCTTACTTCCTATTAATAAATATAAGAGGAAAAGGCAAAAAGGCCAATTTATAAAAAGTTTAAATTTCACATGACATGTTGCCGCTCAGGATGCATTGCTTGCCACTATGCAAATGCGACGATGCCGCTTCGTGAATTCTTAATATGCAAGCTGCAAGCAAGCGAACATTCGTGCATATGAAGAGACGCTACGAGGACAGTAGGTCTAAACGCCAAACGTTTGTTTGGGTTTACTGGGTTTCATCACCATCTGTGATTGATTGAACCTATGAAGCGAATTTCTATGAGTAGAAAATGCTTCTTCAGCATGTTTCGGCTTAGTGATGTGGGCTTTTTTGGCCAAATCAAAAGCATAAATGTTTAAAAATCTGTTCAAATACACGTGTGAAATGTCATGAGAACTGAATTACGACTAATGACAGTAACAAAAATTAAGGTAGGAATCCAAAATTATATATAGAATCAGAAAACTATGTCAATAAATAGCTAAAATAATCGTAAAATAAAAAACAAGAATTACCTACTGCACAACATAATTAGGTATATCTATGAATGAGCAGTCACTTGGTTTAGTTATCATATTGGGTATAGTTAGGCCTGCCATCACTTAAATTGCCGACGCCGGACTATCTCTTCAAAAATCCCGGACACATGTGTGAAATGTGATTATTTCCCGGACACTTTTTTATTAAATTAAACAGCTTGTTCATCTAGCAATTATAAGTAGCCCCTGGCACAGAGTGTACGGGTTTTACCAGGACGCTTTTTGAAAATCCCGCCCGGACGGCCTCTAAACTAGGACAAATCTGGGGATACCCGGACGGATGGCAGCCCTAGGTATAGTGACTACTTGTGTCCTTCATCTCAAACATTACATTGTTGTTGTACCACAAATCAAATATTCGTTATCTTTAAAAACCCGATATTTATATCTGGTTTAAGAGCAGAAGAAACAGTGCTATGCTACAACCACATTATCAAACTGTGATGAAAATTCAAAAACATATAGGTTGCATACCTACACTATTCAAATGGGCAATATACCTAAATTTTGTGATGGTCATAAAATATAATAGGTTCTAACATCACTTAGTAATATCTATTACGAGCAAACAATAAATTAAAGATATTTTTAAAGTTAATTACACGGTAAATTTATTTTAAAGATTTTCAGTATTCAGATGTCAATGGGAACACCTCTGCAGACAATATAAACTATAAATAGATGCCACAATATTGATATTGGCATTGTATAAAGATATCAAATTTTATTTGGAAAAGGTTTAACTAACCCAACTCCGAGGATTTGAAGCATTTGTTTCATATTCATACCGCATTCTCAATTTCTATTTTAATATAATGCCAGAGGAAAACTCTTGTTCTTTATAGTCCATTATTTGTATCAAATTTATGAATTTAGTGTTTTTATTTTGGCAAATATCACTCGTTACATATTACCCTTCCTGGGTGTTAGTTCATAATTAATCACAAAGCCATTTTATTTTTGGCGTGGTAACATTTGTAGCAACTTTAGCAAGTGTTGCCAGAAAATAGAAAAATGACATCAGACACACAAATTACAAAAGAGGTCCTATTTACCTGTCTGTAAATGTAAACTCGTAACAGTCGCTTCAGACAAGTAACTGTGTTACATTAGGCTCGTTCAGTGTAAGTACGGCATGTGCTTCGACCATGACGACGAGGGAGTTGCGAGCCTCCTCGTGCGGCACGCCGTGCGCGCGCGTGGCGTGGCTGTACCACGCGCCCGTCGACGACAACACTGACACACACCATTTACAAGATAATCTGAAATAAAGCAATAAACAAAAAAAAAATGTTTGAATGAAAACTTCTTTCGCGGAGTTGTGCACTTTTTGAGATGGGTAAAAAATGTTAAACTCGCGTCAGAGCACGTGACCTGATCGAAAATTCGTAAGACGGAGTCGAGTTTCTTATATTTAAAAAAATATTTTTCCGCCATCTGTGGATTCTGCGCGATACTACTGTAGTTTGATATATACTTATGTATTATATGGTATAGATCCACTAGAGGGCGCTAATCTAAACATTGAGTTTCGTCAGCTCCTTATTAAATAATCTTTAAAAAATGTGTTTTCACTTCTGACCTAGCCCGACCGGAATTACAGGACCGGAACAGGCGTAGTTGTTTATAGCAACTGTAGCTAATACATAATCCAGTGCACACTAATAATGCACATTTTCGTGCAATATTTGTTTGTCATCAGCCAATAACTTGGCAGACAACAACGTGTGAGGGCTTAATTTGGTTCGAGCAATACTTTCAAATTAGTTCACACTACGGCCCTGCAGGGTGCTCAGGGTTCAAGGCTTGATCCAAGATCTGTAAACTAACCTGTTAGTGACGTGCCTCGATTTTACATGTCTTCGTCTATAGCCCCAACTGTTGTAGACACGAGGGCAAAAAGGACATGGAAATGATGGATCTGAAAAAAAAATTGTTTAAGGTGAAAACATTTATTTGCAGTTTCTTTTAACTAGCAACTTATAGACGCATTAGTAGTACTTCATTACAGAAACGTACTGAAACCTAATGCAATCATTTATATACACTTTGTAACAAAACATTAAAGCGACGAAAGAAGAAACTGAAAAGCGAAAAATAAAACTAGTTAGCCTAACTAAACTCCTACACTAATGTAAATACCTAAATAATTATGAGTCGGCGCCAAACGTAGAAACAAGCTAATTATTTATTAAGTAAAATAAAGTGATGGCAGCGGCGGTGCGACGCCTCTATTTTTGCCTAAGTAATTTGTAAGTGTTGTTTTATGTGTTTGTTGCTAGCGATGTGACGTTTAGGTGTAGCCGAAAAATGCTAAAAATATGCTTTAGAAATGCAAAGAAAGCATGAAATGTCGTAGTTTTGTTAAAAATAATATTTTTTTATCCCAGGTTTAATTTTTTTTTTAAATAATGACACTAATAAATGATGATTTAAAAAATTAGTTATTTTTTAACCGACGAAACAACGGAGAAGGTTCTCTTCTCAAGTCAACCCGTATTGGATACTTCGAAGTTCGTCCCGTTTAAATTTAAAATAAATATTTTAACCCTAAAAGTGGACAATAGGGGACGGAGACGTGTAGTTGATTATTTTAGAAACAAAAAACTAAAAAACAAAATCTTTTTAACAAAAAATTAAACCGACGAAAGAAAAAAGAAACTGAAAGGTGAAAAATAAACTTGTTAGCCTCACTAAACTTCTACAGTAATGTAAATACCTAAATAATTTTAAAACTACATCTATATCTGTGGCAGGCGACGTAAGTATTTGGCCACAACTAACCAGAAATGGTCGAAGTAGCACTAGGCACTTAAAATCAATAATAATAATAGTGAGAGCTATGATTCTTTGCTTAGGGTGACTAAGTAATTTCACTGACCCTACCAACACTGCTGTAATTGGAGTGGACAGTCCACTGAGCCCAACAAGTTTCCACATGAAACTAAAAGAAATAATTACCTTTGCAATTTTGAGCCTCACTAGATACAGAATTGAGACTCTCCGTTTTGATACTCAAAGACTCGATCCTTGTTCCACTTTGCAACACAGTTTCAACTTCTTTATCGATTTCTATAATTGTATCAGCATTCAGTCCATTAATCTTTTCATTCAGGCATGGTTGTGTGCTGCTAACTTCAATTTTGTCAATGCGATCACTCACACATGACTTATTGAAACAATTTTCAGGATTGATATTGTGTTTCTTTTCTGAACAATCGTCAAGCAATGCAATATCTGTGTCATTTGTATTTTCTCCAGAATAGTCCGTGAGAGGTGATTCTACAGGTTCAATTTTGAGTATTACATTCTGAAAAAAAAAATGAAATTTAGTTTTGGATAAGTTAGATTCATAGATCAATGAACTCTCATGACTCCGGCCGAAAAGGAAATATAAGATCAATTGTTCGGGAATACAGGTTTAACAAGTCTTAAAAAACTAGTTACGTAAATAATTAATTAATGTTTCATTACATTAAAGAAGGTATCTCAATGGTTTTGAATTTGATGGCTTACATATTACATTTTTAACTAGGAGTTTATGATAGTATAGATACGTCCTATAAATTTTCTAAATGTGAAAGTTTGTGAGGATGTATGAATGTTTGTTACTCTTTCACGCAAAAACTACTGGACCAATTGTGATGAAACTTGGTATGTAGACATCTGGAGACAGGGAATAACAGAAAAGCTACTTTCTAACCCGATATCCCCCGGGGACCGGGACTTACGCAGGTGAAATTGTGGGGCACGGCTAGTTTTAGATAATTACAATAACACTTACCGATTGTTTTCCATTATCAGAACAAATTTTATGTACTACATCTGTTTCAATAGGGGTGGTGCATTTCTTGCACTTATTGTTGTTATTATGCTCAGAGTTCTTGCGTTTCTTTGATTGTGTGGCCCCTGTTACCTTCTGAAACTGTAGAGACTATTTTTGGTTATGAACAAAAGCAAACAATTAACTTAAGCAAATTGGTTCAAAACACTTGCGGAACCCCATCACACACACATTGCCAAACCTATACCCTAGATAAAGCTCTAGTGACCCTAAATATAATACTATAGTGGTAGTGCTAACAGCAACACCTGAGACTACCACAAGCTGCAGAAACTTCCACAACCAAAATTACAGAAAGAAACTTGTGTTCATGGGACATAGTCCTCTTCGAAGAACTATTTAATAAAAGTGTAACCAACTACACCCTGAGGTCATCAGTGACATCAGAGGTTTGATAAATGGGATGGCAATAGTAGCCATCCACCCTTTTAGACAAAATAAGCACACAGCAGACATTGAGTTATGGAAAAGGAACCATGAATACCATACCATACCAGGCCTTGCAAGTTTTTGTGTAGTTGAAATGTTGCTCCAGTCCAATTTGAATATCAACAGTGTTTCATCAAAGGAAAGGAAGGTAAGCCATATCATATAAAACCAGTGCTAAAATGGAGGAGTCTGTTTTCACAATGAATACTGATATTCAGATTTATCCTGTACCACAACCGCAGGTTAAAATATGACCTCTAAACTAGTAAAAACCATCACAATTGAGCTGATTATCACTTGTAGAGAGGTCTTATTTAAGCCGGTAATGTTACCTATAAGTCTCACATGATGATGTGGGTTTGTTGTCTAGAGGTAGTAAAGTTCTTAACATAATTAATGCAGTATGTAGAACCACTTACATTGATCTTCTTTGATGTTTGGTCCTCAAGTACAGCAATATCAGCATCATTAGTGTTATCTCCTGAATAGTCTGTCAATGGTGATTCTATAGACTCATATTTTGGTATGGCACTCTGAAATATACAGTTTTTTTGTGACATATATTTTTTCCTAATAAGATGAGAACTTTATATAATTGAGTTTCTAGTGCTCCTGGAACACCATAAATAAATGCATTCATAATACTTACATTGTGAGTGACATCTGGTCTACCTTGTACCACTGCACATTTCTTACACCGCACTGTACCATCTTCTTGTTCACCTTTCTTACGCTTCTTGGGCAAATTTGCAGATATTTTCTAAAATGTATGAAAATGGTTTAATGCTTTAAGGTTTTTAAAAATTCTTAACTACAGAATTATTAATGAAAATTATACTAACTTCATCGTCGCGAGCAACTTCACTGGTAGTAGACAAACCACAGATCCTTAAGGTTTCAGCTGTTTTCAACAACACTGGCAAAAATTCTTCGGTCACATTTACTTCTCCATTGTACATAAAAGTCAGTAGAGTCCGTAGAGCAGCCGTACTGATATCATGAAGTACTATAATTGGATCCCTGTGGGGGTTTTGCTAATAAAAAAATGTGTGGGTGTTAGACTTCGCGTAAAAAAGCCGCATTAGGACAAGATGGTGTTTTTGGACAAGCTTACCTGGAATATTGTCCTAAATACAGGACTGTTTGCCGATAATATAACCTTGTGAGCCTTAAAGCAATGTCCTTCAGATACCAAGGTAACATCCGACAAGCCTTCGTCTTTGAATAGTTCTTTTACATTGAACAATATGTTATTCTGATAGCCATTCCATTTTAAACTGATTTCTTGATTTGCCATAATTAGCCTTTTATATACGCATGTGGGAAACACTCACATGCATTTCTTAATAACTAAACACATAAATAAAGAACAAACAACGCAGAATTGCACGAAAACGTCGAAAACAATAACGCAAATAATCCGTTCCACAGAATACAAATAAAATCCAATGAGTAAATAAATGGATAGGCCCACAATACGAATACGAACAATACATAATAGACAAATATACGTAAGACAGACACATATATTTCAAAAAAGATTTCGTCTCTTTTTTACTTATTTTCTTAGTGAAAAAAGAGAGATAAACATGGTTTAGCGAGCACTTTTTGGGTTCCGAGCCGAGTTTTGTAGTGTCTACATAGATTTGCTGTCCTGTCAAACGTTTGTGGATCGAAACATTTTTTTTTTTTAAATATAATTATAGTAATTATTGCTCTTGGAAAAATATGTATTTACGGGAATAGTGAAGAAGCGTAGCGTAAGCGTGCACCGCTGAGCCAGTCAGCCTGTGACCACGGCCAATGCAATCTGGTCGGAACGTCAGCCAATTCAGAAGTATGTAATACCTTTTTATGATCGCGTTAATTCCCGTAAATACATTTTTTTTTGTTTTCTTGCAAAATACATACTAATTTTTATAGTATCCATGGCTTTTACATAGACAGGTCAATCATGGGCTCGTACTGTATTAAACAGTGTAGTGCAAGAAAAAAAATTGGTTGCCTGTAAAGTCGGTATACGGGCGAAAGTTTTACGTGACAACGACTTTGAGTGGTAAAATAATTTTAATGTGAATATTCATTCGTATAGTAGGAAGAAGGATGAAATAATAGTAACAATTTAAAACATTTATTTATACAAAGAATTATATTTAAAACGCGTGCCTCTCACTCGCTCTCATTGTGAGCACATAACGTGAGCGGAGCGTAACGCAGTTTCTTGAAGTGTCACCCGGCAAACCAATTTATAAGACGTTGTCACGTCAAAACATTTATTGACCAATACCCAGTTTTCATTGTGATTGTTCAATATTTTAGAATTTTGTTTAATGTTTTGAATTAAAGATCATATAAACGCCTTCCTGTCGGCATCGAAGAGAGATAAAGAATTTCTGCAATATTTCATTTAATAAAACTGTCGCAATTCTGTTTGAGAGCATGCTTTTCACCCATTTTATGGTGGTTACATCAATACCCTTTGCAGTCATTCCTCTGAGGATTGTTGGTGTGTGTGTATTGTCAAAAACGCCCTCAATATTAAGGAAAGCACATAGAGCAGTTTACTTATCCTCTAGAGCCTTCTCCACTTAGTCGATCCGATCTAACAAAGCTGTTTCAGTGGATTTGCCCTTTTGGTAAGCATGTTGGTTGGGACTTAGCGGTCTTACTATTAATTACTTTGCTCTAATGTGCTGGTCTAAAACTCTTTCCAAAGTAACATACAACATTCTAAAATTAATACAACTTCTTAAATTTAAACGGTTGAATTTTTTACATAAATCAGCTATCTTACGGTAAATTGAAGATCAAGATTTGACCTAGCTAGTTTTCACATACAATTTATCTTATATTTGACTAATTAACTTGTTTTATTTTTTTATACTCAAGTTACTCTTATTGTATTGTAAGATCAACATATCGTACTTTTTTCATTTTTCGTTTGGTGGTAAAAACCAGCCAAGTCAAATCTTGAGCTTCAATATACCGTAAGTTATCGATCTGATTTGTGTTAAAAATTCGTTTTAATTTCGCGCGTTAAAAGTGGCTCCAAACAGTTCGTGTAATATAACACAGGGCTGCTGCGTCGCAAATTCCGCTTCTTCTTTGCTTGAACTTGGCTTGACACGCTGCCGCATGTCTAGATGTTATTCTTATTAAACGACTGAAGAAAAGGAGGAGGTTCTATGTTCGGCTGCGTGTTTAAACTTATTCCATCAAGTGCAACTTGCTGCACTGCTAGACTGCTGACTAAAATCTTACCACCTTAAAATTAATATAATCTAACAAGCTGTAGTTCGGTAATATACATTACAGTTAGTAATGTTCTTAGCACCGTATCTACTTTGTACGTATGTACGTACCTTACACTAAAAATGGAAAAATAAACACTTTAAAAAAAGTTTAACCTACTTCAAAAAGCACTAATAGAGGACACTGAAAAGTGAAAAATAATCGATTTCAAACTTAATTGAAAAGACTACAATACATGTGACACTTTTAAAATAAAAAACAAACCAGTAGGTACCTAGCGCTTTTCGGTTCTGTCTCAGATAGCGAATGTGAAAGTGTACAACTAACAAGTAGTTACTTGTGAAATGTCTGGAATAGAGCTTTTAGATTCAGACTTCGACTATGATTCGTAAGAACTACCTATAACGAAATGTTAGTGTACCTACTTTATTTGACATACCGAATCATGCTGCCGTTTTTTTTTTCGGGTGGAAACCCGCACGGTTACCACTTCACCGATTGCAAGATGACGTGGTTATGATGGACTCGAACCGACTAAAATCTCACGGTTCACGTAATTATAGCCTATAGTCGGGAGTTGAGGTATGCCCTAGCCCTTGAAGGATTACCACTCAACCCAGTGGCATAAAAATAGGGTGGCAGAGCGGGCAAAATGCCACGGGCCCACGGTCCGAGGGGGCCCGCGGGCACCAAAGGCCCTGAATACAGGAGGTACTAATTACAAAATGTAGGTACCTATTTAAAAATATTAATTTTGTATAATAATAACTATAAGTTGTCTAATTTAATAAACCTAATAAAATAGGCGTGTCATATAAATTAATTATATAATATTTTAACACATCCGTAAGAAAATAACGCCAAAATGCAAGACACACGCATTCGATGAATTAGCCACGGGTCTCAGATGGTATAGTTATGCCACTGACTCAACCCCTTTATTAACAAAACATTTTCATAATATTTGGTCCGAAATCAGTTATCTAGTGTACGACCGGCATTAAAGATTACATATCATGTCATGAAAACATGTGTTTTTGTTGTAATTAATATTATCTGACCTTGATAATCAATAAGTCTAGATAAAAAAGAATATAGTTTCGAAACTGAAATAGATACATTAACGATAGATAGGCAACCATTTAAATGACCTTCAATTAATCTTCATCAAATACCTACCTGTACCTAGGTACATATTTAAGTAGCATCTAATTCTTTCCGCATAACTTATAACTCTAACTGTTTGGGATTATACAGGTGACGCGATAAAATATATATCTTTCTCGACCTTTAAATAAATAGTTATATCGTGTATAGTGGCAGATTATCCCTAAGGTAGACTAGGCACGTGCCTAGGGGCGCGAGGCTACACGCGACAGTTTTGGACATTAATTGTGTAGGCACTTACTTATATAATATAATTATATTATTGTATCTATAGAAATTTAGAGCTTCCAAAGCACGCCCTGTCAGGCCAGGTCCACTCCGCAGAGTAGATATAAAGCTACAAGTACACGGTGGGGTCGACTAAACGGTGGGATGCCGCCCGCCGGCCTTGGCGCACGTTAGTTCGATGCTAACTTACACGCTACGTCGCGTCATCCGTTCGTATTTAGACCATCGAGTTATAAGTACCTTGCCTAGGTTTATTTGTACAAAAATAGAGTAATAGGTACGTAACTAACTAGTAAATTAAATATTCCGATTAATTAATTATTTAAACAAAGACAATCCTAACGTCCCGGCGTCGTCAGAACAGCTAAGAGTTACACGATAGAAAGAGAGGCAACTTCTAGAACTGTAGGTACCTAATTAGCACTGTGCGACCTAAATTGCGACTTTATTGTGTCGAAATAAGAGTCGCTTTCAATTATTGAAATGATTTGTGGCGGACTTCTGTACCTTTACTATTATGTATTCTGTGGTGGTGTGGTGTGATGCGACGCAGCCCGGCCACAGTTGATTTCGTAATTTATAGACACATCAATTAAATGTTCTTAAATTGTTCTTGCAGTACCAATGAATAGATTAAATGTACCACAAATATATCTTGTTAAAAAACACTTGTTTGTGGCCGGGCAGTACCGTATACGTTGCAGCCCGGCCACGTGTATCTTCACGTGTATTAAATGATATGTCTATAAATTACGAAATCAACTGTGGCCGGGCTGCGTCGCATGACACTGTGTGTCTCTATCTATGACAAAGGCTCCTATTGCGTGTAGACTTTTGCCCAGTAGTTGTTCGTGTGTAGCCGACAAATAGTTGATTAAGCTTGAAAAAAAATACTTAGAAAAAAAAAGAAAAATATTTTTTTCTTTGTATGTATTGTATTTTCTAGGTGTAGATGCACATTTCTTAACAATATAATTATCATGAATTTTCACGTATATTTCTATGATTTTGTATTTTTATTTTTTTATGAACACATTTTTAGCAAAATTCGGACATTCCATCAACATCCTTGGTCTAGATATACCTACAGTTTCATTAATGTCAGCCCTCTCCCTCGCGAAAGCTTTATCGGTCAATTTTCAAGTCCAATTTGTCAATTTCAAAATAAGATTTTAGGTAGATTTCGAAGAATGTCTACCTAGATAGTTTTTTTCAAGATGAACGAATAGACGTCAATTTTTTTACGTTTTTGTTATTTAACTTGTATAATTATAAAACTCTTGACTCAAAGGGGGAACTGGGGAGCAGATTTTCAAAAAAAAAAAAATACGAAATCTACCTCTGCGGGCCTGTTGCGGGCCCGGATTTTTTGTATTAAAAATGATGAATTTTCCTAAAATTATTAGCGCTTTACGTTATTCACCGGGACTACCGTACGATACGATCCTCAAATATGATCACACCTTTTTGTAACAGCCTGTATATTTATTTCATATAATAATGATCATTTTTAAAGCTAAGATTATGTTTACGCAGAAAAAAATGTTTAAAAATTACCCAACATAATTTAACCTTAATTTGCAATTTTGAACAAAATTTTATAACAATTAGTATTTTACTTTTTAGTAATAAGTATTTAAATACATAATTGCCGTAAGAAGTCTCAATTTAAAATTTTTTCCAAAAACGTGTGGTCAGCGGTAGACGTCTTAAGCTCATTACTAACGTAGTGTTTGTATACTCTTTCGCTTGCTGCAACCATACAACTCGACACGCGTGATGCTTAAAAAACTTAAGTAAAAGTGCTCATTGTACACTGGAACTACCATCGATATTGATGAATTTGAATTGATAGAAGCTTCTAAATACTACATTCACTAGTAATTGTTGGCGTTATATATGTAGTATAATTAATCAACATCGTAACAAAATATTTAATGTACCTAACTATCTCTGACTTTTATTGTACAAAAAAACTTTTAGTATAAAAAAGTATACATAGGTATAATAATAATAATATAAATATGTGGCGCTGGCACTTCCTTATTTAAAAAAAAAAAATAACAAAAAGTATTGGAAATATCATTTTAATTTTTCTTACATAGTGGTACAATTAGTCAATTTTGAAAAATATATCTTTTGAAGGCTGTCTCCGTTCTGGTCAATATATTGGGGGAGTCGAAATCTAAAGTTTCGTCCACTTTGTCTAACATATCAGCGTCGATGTTTGCAACAACCGGAAGAACAATGTTATTCAGCTCATGCTGACAAATGAAAATGTGCCTCGTCGCTAACATAAGGGCTAAAAGTTTTTTTGACAAAAGCTTTACTCGTACCTTTTCATGAAATAAAATAGCGTGGAAGTTTTTTGCACCACTGCACCCACGGCAAAAATAATGATTTAGATGGACAAAAATCTTTTGTTCTGATGTTCTTTAACACTTAACGTTCTTAAGTAATAATAATAATAACATAACACATCTCACACACGGCTGTCGGGTCCCAAATTAAGCAGGACCTGTACTATTGTAACCAGACTGCTGATAAACATACAACATACATATTATAGATAAATTACACCCAGACACAGAACAAATGATCAAGCTCATCACACAATTATTTGTCCTAGGTGGGAATAAAACCCAAGACCTCTGGCGCAGCAGTTAGGATCACTAACCAGTTGACCAACAGGCCAGTCTAAAGATAGTCTAAGTCACTTTTTTATATTTCATACATAAGCATGTAGGTGTATCAATGAAATTCAAAATGAGAGATCATCTATTTTTCTCGACTGTAGCATGTCCTGTCTAGACGTATTTGTTCTTAGAATTTTCATTCATTTATTGTTTCTTATAAAATTATCGTAACAGTAAAATCCTGCCTAAAAAAGGGAAGCAGCACTACAACACACAACAATATTTAAAGCGGTGAAAAACGGCGTGGCACAACTAGTTGGTAAAAATTCTTCGAACTTCTGTATATAGGATCTTATCTTATCTCTGTAGGAAAAGTAAATATTTGTTACATAAAACAAACGCCCTTACTCAAATATTTGTTAACACCTGATATAAATCTACAGGACCACTTGAAGTCCTACGGAAATACATAACTGGGTCATTAAACAATATCTGTGCATTGCCCTGAAAATGGGCTTATCACTATTAATCAAATAATCTAACTCTTGTGAAACGATTGTTTTATTTAATCAACAATCTCTTAACATTTGTTATTGGTACTTCATTTACTATAAAATGGCTCAATAGTTCCGTTCAGTGGTTCTAATAATTATTCTTATTTCAAGATGTTTTGTTCTGTAATAATAACATTTGCCATAGTCACAATGGTTTTTGTACAAATAATTCAAGCGCTTGATTTGTCACTGTACAAAACTACTTCAGATATTTTAGAAGACGCTAGGTTGGATACTGTAAGTTTTTTATTATTATCTGTGTCCGTTATGTATTACCATAATGTACCTTTTTTGTTGCTAAAAACTAACTAACTATATTTAACTATGAATAGTATAGGTAAGTACACATCAGTACTTCTGAGAAATAATATCAATACTTATTCGCTACTTAAGCTCATAGGAAAATAATTCTTCAGCACATTACCCCAGGAACCATTTACAGTGAGCACCACAATACTCACAATCCATTGTCGTTTTCATTTATTACTTTAAAGTAATTTAATTTTAATAATAACTATGTTACTACGTAATCGGTCACAAGAGGAAAATATGTTAATGTTATTGTACATAATTATCTAATAAAAAACAATTGGAATTGGACATTGAACAATATTTTCCTCAGCCAAACGTATTTCCTGTAATAAGCAGGTACCTTTAAATACAACCATTGTTTAAATGGTGACAAAGATTATTTACATGGTGAATTTACAAGACATTTTACAAGACGAGTATGTATGGTATAAGAGTGCGAGTATATTAAGAAACATTAATCTATGGAAGATGTAACTTAAACGACTTTATTTGCTGTCAACGTACTTCGTAGGGGTAGCAACGTATTATGTAGTTGAGAGTAGATAAAAGTGGATCACAGGGTACGGTGGCTCACGTGATACAGTGGATAATTCCCTATAGCTTCGAATATACATTAGTAGCTGCTCTTATATACCCTTCACTCAGCCTAACCTATCGTTGCCACCGTATTAGAGCGGGAGCACGTACTGCGATGTACCGGTCAACAGGGTTTTTTTTTATTTTGCTCATTTTGATTTGGATTGCAATGGATCAGCTATCTACTGTGCCAAACGTGGCAGATAATGCAAGATTTGAACTAAATATAAATATAGAGAATTCTGGGTCATAGTGGGTCTTGTTATTCAAAGACTATATCTTGTAAATTCATGTATTATTCTTCAATAAAACATTACCTGAAGACCTACATAAGGCAACTGAAATCCACGGAACAATAAATTATATACCTACTATGCCTGTAGTGTGGTGTATGTACGATTCTAATACCTTAATATATTAAGTTTCAATACTTAAATACCTTTAATAATAGGTACACCGTAGACCACTAAATCACATTTGATAATATTATCCGTACGAAGGTTGTCTGGAAGAAATCGCCGTGTGTGATATAAGACCGTTAATTGATATGCCTAAATGAATGTAACCAATAAATTATTTGGAAATCTATCTTTTAGTGTAAGAAAACAAATATACGAACATCTTTATCAGCTATGTATTTATACGGAAATTAACGCGATCACGAAATAGGTAGGTAACCCGATCGAAACGTCAGGCAATTCAGAGGTATGTAATACCTATTTTGTGATCACGTTAATTCCCGAGTAAATACATGATTATATCATGGAATGCAATTTTTTGTGGGAGAGCCATGCTTGCGCACGTATGGGCCGGCTCGACTCCGCTCGTTACCACGGCCTCACAGAAAACCGGCCGTGAAACAATGATTGCATTGCATTTCGCCGCGTGAGTGAGGTTACCGGAGGCCCTAACCCTTCCCTCTCCCTTATTCCCATTCTTCCCCTTTTCCCACTCTTCCCCCCTCCCCCTCTTCTCCGACTCCCACCTCAAAGGGCGGCAACGCACTTGTGACTCTCGAGTTGCAGGTGCCCATGGGCGGCGGTAGTCATTTACCATCAGGTGACCCGTCTGCTCGTTTGCCCCCTATACCATAAAAAAAAAACGCGAAAGTTTAAAAGTTATTATCTTTATCAGTATTAGATTATGAAGCGTGTAGTTCATAGTTTGAAGGAAACGAGTTCAATTCACCCTATTATTCAAAGGAATAATATCCACTACCGATAAACACTTTTTATTGGTTATAGGTTTACAAATGCTTCTGGGTGTTATTTTCATTTTGTAGTTTTCCTTGATTAAAAAATATGGATACCCATGTGAAATCCATCGTGTAATAACAGAAGATAAATACGTACTGGAGATGCATCGAGTACCTCACGGACGGAACAATTTGAATGCTAAACCCAGAGGCGTTGTATTTCTCCAGCATGGTCTGTTGTCTTCTTCAGCTGAATGGGTACTTATGTCACCTGGCAAAGGATTTGGTAAGAATGTAATTTTTTCCTTCATTTACTGACCAACATGTCAAGGATAAAAGTATTATTCTAAATCTCATGTAATTTTTAACAAATTTTTCTCCTTTATACTGTCTTCAAGTCATGTCGTCAACTTTTCTGCAAGGAGTATATTCAGTCCTTTCATCAAACATGGATCTAAATCACAAAGCCCGTCTGAAAATTTTAATTAGATTTAGTATGGTACAAGAGTAGATATTAAAATTGTACATCTACGCTTTCGTATCGGTGCAACACCTAGTGCGGACAACTCACTAAAAGGTGAAGGTTACACTAACGGTCTTTCCGATGATTTTGCAAACACTGGATAGACGATTTCTAAACAATGAAGGTATGGCAAGCGTATGCAAGTTTTTGTGTGAAAAAAAAAACACTACGTGATGTACTTAAAGGTGTTACACAGATTGCTTCATTTAATAAATTAAACCACTAACAAAATCCTATAAAAACATAACAAAAGATTAAAAGATTTATTTTTCTCGCCTTGTCTATTAACCTGTAATTTTTATATTCTTAGTTTTATTTAAACACGTTTCAATGCATCTGAACTTAACGATATACACATACCTACCTATTGTATATTTTTTCCTTAATAGATAACGCAATACCACATCAAAACATATAAGGAAAGATAGAAGTTCATACAAAAACAGTACTTCTGCCAATTGTATCGAAGAATGACTTTCGCATGCTCAGGACGAATACACCAATATTCTTGCTTTTATATTTATTTAATAAATACATGGTTTTACTCGCGTGTGTATTTTAGGCATGCCCGATAAGTTTTGGACACTATTAATACCGAGTAATTTAATTAGCTGTATTGAAAAATTGTTTTAGCCTACCTCCTAGCAGATGCTGGATACGACGTATGGATGGGTAACGCCAGAGGAAACACTTATTCTCGAAACCACGTCACCTTAAAGCCAACATCATCATCCTTCTGGAAGTTTAGCTGGCACGAAATAGGATACTATGACGTCCCTGCGATGATCGACTACGTTTTAAAAGAAACTGGGGTTCAGAAGATACAGTACATTGGCTTTTCACAAGGAACCACTGTGTTTTGGGTCATGATGTCTACAAGGCCGGAATATAATGACAAAGTTTCTGCAATGCAAGCTCTGGCGCCTGTAGGATATGTCGGAAATATTAAGAGCCCATTGATAAAAGCTATAGCACCGTTTACTAATTCCCTAGATGTAAGTACTGGTTATTACGAATAAGTCTGTATTCTGCAAGGGTTAATAATTATACAGAAGAATTTGAATTCGTGCACCTAATGCGTGCACCAAGAATAATAATGGATCTTCTTAGTTGTTATTGTAATAAAATGAATGAACTTAGTTTATTAAACAAATATAAGGGGCGCTTGATGGTTAGCAGTCACAGATGCCAATAAACACTCACAACTCCAGTGCTGTAACGACACGCTAGTTACAGCAGCCAACCCTATCATCTCTCTCTCTAGAGTAGTGCGGTTGTTACGCGGGCTTTGATAAGTTTTCAGTTCAATAAGACGACTCTAACTTAAGCAGGAATCTGCTTCAACCTAACTCTAATACTGTTATCATTATTTACTTTTTATACAGTAACTACAAAAACTCGTGACTCGCGGGCCGTAAATGCCCCTGTGTACCGTGAGTCACAGATTTTAACTAATATAATAATTGAAAATATAACGTGTGTGTCTCTTTAGTATTTTTCACGACATAATAGTTTGAACCGATGGCCATTGATTTAAATACTTTTATCGCGTAAAAGAACTCAATAGAAGATAAATCATCATAATATTGCATGTAACTAAAAAAACACAATCTGACAGAAGCTAAGTGTTCCCTATTGTGTACCCTATCACAATTTAGCAGCAGTTCAAGTTGATTGCAGCAATTACACAAAATAAATTACAATGTACAATCTTTTATTGCTATTGCTTCCAGACAATTACAAAAATATTAGGAGCCAATGAAATGTTACCGAACGGTATCATAAATGATCTAGCGGGCCAAAAGTTGTGCGTAGAAGAAGCAATCACGCAAGTGCTATGCAAGAATTTGCTGTTCCTTATCTGTGGATTCAACGAAGAACAGCTGAATACGGTAAGTCATTTGAATGATTAATGACGGGTAAAGATAGATTACGTGAACAAAAAGGTGTACCTACGTCAAAATGTACGATTACTGACATGGGCCATTTTAGTGATCCGTTTTAGAGCACATGTAGTCTCTAATAGACCCCAAGAAACCAATTAGTTGAATTTCTAAAGAATTCCATAAGCACAAGGTATATGTATTTGGATGATAATTCAATACACCGTCTACCAGTTCGTGGTTGTGGCTAAATGGTCTAATAATAATAGTATAAATAATAAATAGTAACCATGGTGACGTAATCCTTAATGCGCCTATCCTACATCACGCAATGAAAGTTTCTTTGTTGAGTATTGACTAATATAGTACATTAATATAGTGAACTAATGGATCCTCTCTTCTTGTTAAAGTGACATTACACCTCATTCTTAAAAATAATGAGAACTACAGGTTAATCTTAATTACTTTTTATTAATCTGAAAAGAAAAAAAAAGGCTTACAGTGAGTACAGTGTGTCTTTTCGCATTGAAACCCGTACAGATCATCACCTCACCGGAGCTAACGGTGAAGTGGTATGTTGGGCTCCAACCCACTAAAACCATACGGTGGTCCGTTACAAGTAGGTCTATTGCAAGAAACCCGCGTATACCCTAAGAAGGAAGCCTCCGGGAATCCTTGCATAGCTTTTTACCTCTAAGAGTAACTGGATAGAACGGAACAATACTGCTACCTCAAAATAGAGAAAATAGTTTAAATTGACAGTAAAATCTATTCTTTTGTTTCTTTAGACAATGTTACCTGTAGTGCTGGGCCATACTCCAGCAGGAGCTGCGACAAGACAATTCATACATTTTGGACAGCTTTACAATTCCAACAAATTTGTTCAATTCGACTTTGGTCTGATCGGAAATAAACGACGATACGGGACCTTTAGGCCACCAGCATACAATCTTTCAGCAATAAGGGCACCTGTTTTCTTTCACTATGCAGAAAATGATTGGCTTTCAACACCAACCGATGTCAAGAAATTATCTGACGACATACCATCATCATTAGGGATATACAGGGTCCCTCTCGCCAAATTCAACCATTTAGATTTTGTTTTCGGCACTAACGCAACAGAATATATTTACAACCGTGTATTAAATATTATGATACAATTTATTTAAAAAACAGAACAAAGTCATCTCCAAACACTTGCTCAATCATTTATTAACGGGATGAGGGTTGATAGTTAAAAAATTATAGCGTATAAATAAAAGGCATATTTTAAAGTACTCTCCGCAAATAAAGTGATATCAGTTGCAAAAAAAGGTGTTACTATATGTGTATTTTTATTCCAATAAAGTTGGTGGTGGTACAAGTAAAATTGATGATTATTAAAATCCCAGTATTCCTACCATACCATTCCTACCATATAACATGGATGTAATAATATTGATAAATAACCTACTTACTTATAACTTTATTTATTCACTTTATTACTTAGTATATTGTACATCAGGGTGAAAACAATATGCAATAATCTTAAGATCGACTTCAGAATAAGAATACTGGAATAAATAAGACTATTGAGGTACCTCTATCGGTTCGAATTCCGAATATTTCTACAAGAAATTATATACTATTTACTAGTGTAGGCGAATTACACGAATTTTGGAGCACTTCGGTTCTGTATAAGTAAAAATCTTACTTGTCAATTTTGGTTTTATTTCTTAAAGTATTTTGTTTTAAGCACAAATGCCTAAAAGTGTTCTAACTTATAAAATCAAAATCGTGGCATTTTGCATCAATATTTAAAAAGGATTTGGGTTAATCAAATACACTGAATATACCCCAGTACGTATAGAAATAAATATCCGTTCAACATCACAGCCAATAACTGGTCGTTGACCTTCTGTGCTTGCATCTGCTCATCACTTGATTGTCTATACAACTGGATCACCAGGGATAAAAATATTCAGATAACCCATAAAATACAGTAAGTTTTTTTGATATAACTTCGTAATTTACACAACTTATAACATACATAACACAGACACGAACACAATTTTTTATTCATCCATTTTCATGTTGTCACCTTTTCTTTCTGAAGGTCTGTGGAAGAAAATATTTTATTATTATGCCATCAAAAGTATGTTTGTACAGTAATCAATCTGCATGTACAAATTTAGACGTATCCTGGCACCTTGACACTAACACATACGAAAATCAATAAAACGTCGAGGCCTTTAACCCAAAACTTGAAAACAAGTAGTAGGTACATTAGTTTTTTTCAACCCCAATGTCCGTATAGTAAACACGGAAGATCTGGCTTAAGACATTTTTGCCCAATTGCTCCCTTGCGCACAACGCTGGGTACCACGATGTTTGGTACTGGTTTCTATTACTTGACTCAGCTGTACTGTGTTGTACTTACCAAATTATTACCCGAATCATTGAAAGACACGGACAGAAAATTACTTACATCTCACGTTCCAACTTGAATTCCTACAAACAAACAAAAGATAATCTGACCATAGACACATAGACACAAGCATGTCATACTCTTTGAGTACTATTTAGAGCATCTAAGGAATCTATTGGAGAAACAAGGATTTGTGTAATTTAAGTTGGTAACATTAAATAAAAACACAAAATAACTGTCGGAAAGGATAAACGCTCGGTCTACTTTTTATTACTTACTAGCTGTACTACGTACATGCTTTGCAATGCTATTTTTTTCTTTTTTTTTAAATATTTTATTTGGGCCGTCGCTGGCGTCCCCAGAATACCTTTTTTTATGGCATGGGGGGCAAACGAGCAGACGGGTCAACTGATGGTAAGTGACTACCGCCGCCCATGGGCACCTGCAACTCAAGAGTCACAAGTGCGTTACCGGCCTTTACGGTAGGAGTAAGGGAAAGATAGAAGTGGGGGAGGAGAGCGGGCGGAGGGAAGGGTTCCCT
Source organism: Euplagia quadripunctaria (assembly GCA_963859945.1). Classification (NCBI taxonomy): domain Eukaryota; kingdom Metazoa; phylum Arthropoda; class Insecta; order Lepidoptera; family Erebidae; genus Euplagia; species Euplagia quadripunctaria. The sequence continues at coordinate 19,720,085 of OY982563.1, read as the reverse complement.
AACCCTACCTAGGAGGCCCTCCTCCGGTAACATCACTCACTCGGCGAAAAGCAATGCAAGCATTGCTTCACTGATGGTTTTCTGTGAGGCCGTGGCCAAACTCCGGTCGAGCCGGCCCATACGTGCCGATGGCTCCCATCCTACCGAAGTTTCATCACAATCTGATCAATGGTTTTGGAACGCATAGAGGACAAACACACAAACATTGATTTTTATTTATATAGAAGATTAGTAACCCATGTTTAAGTAATCATCAGTGTGTAAGTTCATCAGTAATTACTTAAAGACTTACATTTTTACAGGGATTGCATATGCTACTACAAATAACAAGACAGAGTAGAAACGCACTTACAAAACTGGAATCAGAATTTGTTAAGTTGGTTTTGGAGCATGACGGGTCTGATCTACTGTCATTCATTTTATGATAGTCAGCGTCGATATCAATGCAGCCATTTTTTCTATTAGCCAATCCCATTTCTCTGCTCACGATTGCGCCGAATTTGTTCTGAACTAAAAATATGATTTCAGACCAAACTTAATTGAAATGTATTTAAATACTAGCAGCGTCCCGCGGTTTCACCCGCGTAAGTCCCAATTCCGTGGGAATATCGGAATAAAAAGTAGCCTATGCGTTAATCCAGGTCTCCAGCTATCTACATACCAAGTTTCATCGCAATCGATTCAGTGGTTTTTGCGTGAAAGAGTAACAAACATCCATCCATCCATCCAAACTTTCACATTTATAAGTCTGTCTGTCTGTTCGCGGTAAACTCAAAAAGTACTGAACGGATTTTCATGCCCTTTTCATCAATATATAGAGCGATTCATGAGGAAGATTTAGATATATTGTAATTTGTTAAGGTTGACACTATTAGTGGGATTTTAAGTTGGCAAATAAACACACGACTGAATAGCCAAAACACTAATAAATTAACAAACATCTGAATGCCGTGGTCTCAGTTACGCTTTGTTGGCCCTCAGCCATATATAAAGACTCTCTCTTGGATCTTTGGCCACCCTACTACAAAAGTGTTGTTTCTGCTATTGTACTTGCAGTGCTGGCTGCTCACCAAGGCTCATATTCGAATAGAAACTGGCCCTGCTTTTGGGTCACATTTAAAAAATCACTCCTATCCAAAAAGAAAATAAGTTACTTATTTAATTACCATTTCCGTCAAAAGATTACATTAAACTTATTAGTAATATAAAAAAAAATTGTGACTAAACACATATATTTTAAAGACATATTTTCTGGGTGGTCATGATTAAAAAAGGGTAAAGAAAAATGAAGGTTAGTTACGTTTTGTCAGTAATAACAGAGGATCCTCCTTCTTGCAGTTAGATTTATTACCATTCGAATCATTCAATTCTGGTGCGTTACTTTTGTGAAGAACTTGTAATAACGAAATGTGTTTGTAGTTCTAAAAAGATAAAAATATATTATCAACAGGTATATGTTATGTATATCAAATTAGGTCAGATAGTTACCTCATTTTTGCAGTTTTTCATGGTTATTATTATTTCTGAATCAATAGGCTTGATCGGGCTTCCATAATCATTATCATCATAAGCTTCATAAGGTTTGGGTAAACTTTCTACATGATAACTACCTGCATGAGTTCCGGCTGACGATGAACAAACACCAGAGTTCCACCAGGGATTTTTATACACATTGTACAATTTCTGTTTCAAGGACTCGTTTTCTTTTGTCAATTTCTCTATCTCCACTCCTTGTGTATATGATTTCTCTTTCAAGAGATTTATATTGGTATTAAATGCAGCAATTTCATCACATAAATCTGTACATTCACATCCAATATCCACGGCTTTTGGTTTCAATATGGCGTGTTTACTAGATATTTTACGACGACGAGTATTTGTTTTAACGTTTGCAAATTCCCGAAGGTCAGTATTATCTGCCCCGGTCAATCCCTTGCTTGGGTTAAGCTTCAATCTGCTAAAGGGTTTTAGAAGATCTTTATTTTGATTATCGTCATCTAGATCTTTCAAGTTTAATGGAGAGTTGTTTTTCCATGGAAGATAGTTACGATTCAGAAAATGTGTGATATTTTTGACAAACATAGCTTGTTGAACCATTTCGGTTTGCCAAATCCTTGCCACAGAACGCACACAGTCTGTGCAATCATTAGCGGATTGAGAGGCAACTTGATCAGCGCTCAATACCTTAATATTGAATAGTTTTTCAATAATAATTTTCCAAAACATTTTAATACTTTTCAATGCCTCTAAACAGGTTTCGCAGGGCCAATGACTTGTTTCAAATTCTTCCTAAGAATATTGGAAAATAAAGTTACTGTAAAAGTGCTTTTCTTCTCAACACTTTCATAGAGAATCTTTTTGTAGATTGCAGTGTAGCTTTTAAAAATTAATAATTATTTATAAGTAATATAGCAGTATGTCTTTAAAAGTTAAAAAATCATAAAACATCCGCTCAGTATGCCACCTGTAGGCAGACTAAATGATAAAAATTGGCCGATTAGCATCCACACGAACCAATGTGATGTAACGCGATCAAATCAGGCGGCCCTGACCACCCAATGACCTTGAATTCGGCGATTTGCGTTCACACGAAACGAATCGATTGAAAATCTAGTCAAACTGTGTGTGAAATCGTTCCATGTTAACGCCGTTTAAGAAATATTCATGGCCTTGAAAACGCTGAAAGAATTGGTCGCTGATCTAAAACTGGACATTAGAATTAAACCTGTCAAATTGTTTTTATCTTTCTATTTCCGAACCAACGTCTCTCTGTCAGTCCGTTTGCGTTTAACCTCGATAACTATTGAACGGATTTTGATGTCAGTGTATTAAGGAAATCGGTTATTTTACCCAGTATAAGAAATAAAATTAGACTTACATCTTCAAAGTATTTATCAAAATCCCGTTCATTTCTGAAACATTCTTTCATTTCATGACACGATTTGCAAATACTTTCGAGTACAACTTTTGATTTGCACTGTGGATGACATCGTGGTGTAATCTAAAATGAATAAAAGGTGAAAACTTACATGATTTTTGGCGAAAGGTAATTAATTTACTATTAAGAGGATATACAGCTTCTTCACCGATGGTATTTCTTGTATTTGAATGCGCTATGGACGTTTATACACGTCTCTCTAGAACGGAATAGCTATATCATTGAAAATAGGATTAACTTTGTGAAAAGCTTTCTTTCAGCCTTCACTAGCGCAGTACTAATAGTCAAAGATATTGAATTTATTTCTAACTTGATCTATTTGATGAATATCTATATGATGAATAGCTTATATCAGCAATAATACTGACCTTGCCATTATATCCGCACGTCATTTTCCTCACAATATACATCAAAGTGCTGACAGGAATAACATTAACTGGCATATCAGTCTTGATCCATTGCCTGAGGTAGCCGTCTCTTCTCCTAATGTCATGACTCCACGCTCTTAAATCACGACAAGACTCGTACGATTTGATCTTACCCTCGTTTCGTGATAGTAGTCTAAACCTATGTAATGGTTCATACTCGGTATAACTCATTGATTTCAATAACGATAACTACATCTGTATCTTGTTGCCATTGGTGTTTTAATAATAGTAGTTAGGTAATTAAATTACTTCAACTTCAACTGTTGGTTTATGGCTATTTAATTACAGTACGCAGTACTTATAATATATATACATTATTTTATTATGAACTCTATCCCGCGCAAGAATCAGCGCAGGAATTCCGCCAATGTCAAGTGTTTTACAATTATACAAGCTATCAGAGTAATTAAACTTATTGAAATTACTAGAAAATAATACTAAAAAAAAACGTACGTATAATTTTGAAATCAAAATCTTACTGACAGCTTGCGTCAATCCATGCATGAGTGACAAAATTAAAATCATAATAGACAACGGGAAATTAATCCTGTCTAAACTTCATCTATCAGTCCATAAAGTTTTCAATAGAGTCTTCACGAAATTATATATATGCCTACGCATGAAAAGCGTGCTATTTGAGTCAGCTCAAGCCTTTGGCTCAAGCCAACGGACTGGGATCAATAAGATACTTTATGACGAATGTCAAAGAATTTGTATTTAAAACTATTTAAATAGCCGAAGTGTATATTTAATAAACGTTATGTAACCAGGAGTGGTTCACTGCCGTTTACAATGCCAAACCAATTTTGGACCAGTTTTGATTGTGAACTTTGAACCAACGACAGTAGGGAATTTTTGTATATATTTTGGAATGTATTTTTTATATGTATTTAAATTCTATATGTGACTGTACCCTGCAGTTTCATCGGGGTTAATAGTCATTGCCTTGCTGCTAAGGGTTGTAGCGTGATGTTACATACCCTATAACCTTCCTCAATGAATACTCGATCCAAAACAAATATAATTATTCAAATCTGACAGATTGTTCCAAAGACACGCGCTTTTAAACAAGCAAACAATCAAACAAAAACTCTTCAACTTTATTCTACATATTGGTACAGATTACAATACCGGTAAATATATAACAAATACAAAATAACAATTATTACAATAAAAAAAATTAAATCTACAGTCATTTGCGTTGCGTGTGATTTAAACGCAGCTATTTCAGCGCGCTTTTTCTTGACTTCAAGAGCCACGATGATTCTTTATCGGTTTATTACAATAAAAATGATAAAACCTAACTACTTATTATTATTAAAGAATACAGAAAAGCTCATTTTAAATATTGTATTGTTCCTATTTGCAATGTGGGCAAAACAGCACGTGGTAAAGTCTATTTTGATAAACTGCGAATTTAAGGAAAAAGTGGTGCAAAGCGCGACATTTGTCGTTACATTTTGTTCCATCCAATAGCGGTACGTGCTTGAAAATTTACCGAAAAAGCTAATATTTCGCAAGAGAGAGTGCCGTCATGAATGAAGCTATGGGTATTTAATATCAAGAATGTTGATGGAATGTGAATAGAAAATGTCTGCATAAAAAAATAAACAGCAAAATCATTGAAATTGAATTCAGAAGAAAAAATAAACAGTCAGTCGTAGGACTGCACGTCAGAAGCGAAAACATAACTTCACAATGTATTTGCATACACACACACACGCACACGCACACGCACACGCACACGCACACGCACACGCACACGCACACGCACACGCACACGCACACGCACACGCACACGCACACGCACACGCACACGCACACGCACACGCACACGCACACGCACACGCACACGCACACGCACACGCACACGCACACGCACACGCACACGCACACGCACACGCACACACACACACACACACACACACACACACACACACACACACACACACACACACACACACACGCACACGCACACGCACACGCAGAGTTTAACATTTTTTACCCATCCCAAAAACAATGCACAACGCCGCTAAAGAAGTTTTTACTTCAAAAATATTTTCCAAATCATTTTTTTTTCAAGCTAGATCAATTAATTATTAATCGGTTACATATGCCCCTAAAATTTAACCATACCTTTCTGTAACAGTCCCTAAACATACTATTATAGAATTAGTGGAAACTGCTATTTCGATAACAAACAGTTACACTTTAGTTGATTTATGTGTAAAGAAGTTTTTTGATTTTGAACGAAATCCTTATTATTTTTCGGAAATAAACGTAGCCTTAGTCAGTGATAACATCAGCATCATCAACCCAGGTCCAAACAGTCAGACCTAAGAGTAATAATTGACAGACCGTACCATACCGACAGATAAGTACCGTGTATACCATCATATGCAGTTAGGATAGATGGACGAATAGACGTCCATTTTTTACGTTTATGTTATTTAACTTGTATAGTTAAAAAACACTTGACATTGGTGGAATTCCTGCGCTGATTCTTCGCGCGGGATAGAGTCCATAATAAAATAATAAATATCCAGTTAGTTAAAAGCTCTTGTTTTGATATTACAAACAGGCACTTCAATTTTATTTATTTGTATGGATTAACAGATTTCTTAAGTACGGTGGTTTTGAGTTTTCCAGTCCGATGGCTGTAGCTGGAGCGATGATCTACAATGTCCTGCATCATGCAGAAGCTACGTATTTGCGTCATATTTACTTTGCTATCACGTTGAACAATTAGTATCCAATAATTACTCGTTAAATATTGTACCTACATGTAAGTATACTATTAGGTTTGGTTATCCTACATAAACAGGAAAAGATGTATTAGTTAATGACATGTAGCCAAGGTTTAATTATAAATATTTACCGGGTAGTTATATTTGGTTGGTACTTACCTAATTATGTTATTTATTTTATTAGTAAGTTTGTCCTAATAAATAATTAATCTATTGCATGTAAAGTTCTCGAAGGTTCTTTGTGGGGGCCTAAAGAAATAACCATTCGTCACAAGAATTTAATCGAGACTGCCTCACCTAACTCTTACATTTATGTATATATATAGAGGAAAAAACAGTTTACAAGCCAATTCAAAACAAATTAACAAAGTATGATACCTATTTTATAAATTCACTTGTACCATAATATATGTGAATTGTTCTGGGATAGATTGATGTTAGAAGTGGGTATTCTAAACAATTGTGGAGTAAGCACAGACTGTGTTGGTATTTTAAAGTGTATCTGACTAATAAGGTCATTATACAAAGAGTCATTAGTAATTTTATGTAGATTATACAGGTCTTCCACCCATTTCCTTTTCTCAAGACTGGTCATCTCAAACTTTTAGACCGTATGTCTCGTACATAATATTCTAACGAAGCGTCTCTGTATCGACTCAATTCGATCTATGTGAGTATTGTTTATTTGAGCCCACACTGATAAGCAGTCCTCAACAATACTTCGCACTAAGCAATAATACAGTGTGATAAGTGAGTCGAGTTTTGAAGTACAAAGGACAGATATGGTCATAGTGCGGCCTAAGTGACATCGTGAAGTCAAACATTACTTCCAAGTCACGAATTATATATCTTTTTATATTTCCTTTAATACCATATTGAAAGTTTAATGGGCTCTTATTTTCAGTAAATAAAATAGACTGGCATTTCTTTATATTCAGGGATATATAAAATGCTCTTCATACCAGTTTTCAATAGTATTATATCTGTCTGCAAAGCCTGACAGTCTCGGTAATCAGAAATATCGGAAAATGTTGATATCGTTAGCGTACCTACAACAAACATTTGCTGTCGATTGGACTTAGCAAGTCGTTTGCAAAAAGGGGTTCAAATTTGAGCCTTGTGGCACCCCAGGTGCAGCTGTAATGGAACAGATTCATATTCACTTAAGGCAACCAACTGAGTTCGATTTAACAATACTAAAGCCGGGATTACACAATGCGGGCTGCTGACTGGACAGTAGACAGCTACTGCACCTGTGCCCTCGCATATTCTGTCCGACTTCTCGTGTAACATGTCTGGTGCAATGTTATCAAAACTCACACGACTGCTTATGGTTCATACCATAATAAAAGCGGTTACAAAAATTCTTTGCGCTGAAATTTGAAAAAAAAAGAAGTATAGGGGGTAACGAATTTTATATTTAAAGAACTAATGTACTGTAATGACCATCCCACGGCGTGGTTACGAGCGTACGAACAACTGTCCATACGCAAAGATGTGCGAGTTGACGTCCGAGAGGCGTTGCTGCTTGTGACGTGGGGGAGGAAGGCAAGTGGCGAGTTAAAAAAATGTAGCAACTCGGATGCGTGCTACTGACTGACTCACCCATGGCAGTAACTCGTGTGATACGGTCACACAATCCGAGTAGCTGCACCGCAGTAACTGACTAGGCCAGCTCGCATGCTAGCTCACACTGTGTAACCTCGGTATAAGTAAGATATGAGCCACCTGTACAAGTTTCCATGAATACCAACATGTTGCGTTTTAGACAACATGTAGAATGGAAAAAATGGTATATAATTTGTCTACCTGCGTCTTACAGTTAAAGGAATTATATGTATAAGGGGTATAGCATAGAAGGTTGGTATTGCTTGATCTTCCAGTAACAGATCCGTGTAGTCATGGACTTAATATATGCCTGAGATGATTATAAAGATGATGATAGGCGAATGCCTCAAATATTTTGAAAACCAGTTTAATATACAAATTGGTCTGTAATTAGATCATCATTCACCAGATTTATGTATAGGCATAATTTTAACGACCTTAAATAACCTAGGGAAACTAAATTAGGTAACTAAATGTAAGCAGTGGAACCTTAAGCAGATGTTGTAGGCGAACGTTAATTTCAACAGTCACTGGTACCATGGACACAAAAAAAAGTATTCAAATTTGACATTCTATTTCACGTCACCATTCCGTCTAGATTTCAGTTGACATTTTCAAAATATTTGATATTTCGTTATACACATTTTGCCGTAAGTCATAAAGCAAAACAAAATAATATAAATCGTATCGTTATGCGCAGCATGAATGGCGGAGAAAACTAGCATATTTTTATATACATGTTTATGTTTAGAAAAACACAATCATACTCTTGTAAGTAGACAAAATAGTTGGTATTACGATGTCGTTCATAACAAAAAGGGAACGCGTGTTTAACGAATATGATCTGTTCGACTTACCGGCCAGAAATGAGGGTAAGTTGAAGGCGTACGCGTCATGCACTGATGCAAGAGCTTGGTCCCACTTCTGTTCGGATAAGAGTGAACATCTAGTAGAGATAATAAAGAGAAATAATGAGACAATCCGCCCAAAGTACCTGCCAACAAACGTAATCGTTGACACGCTGATGGTAGCGAAGAATGCCGAGATTGCTCGACTGAAGCAGAAGATCGAGCAGTTTGAGCAAATGTTGGCTGCTTATGACCAATTGGATCTTTCCTGTGCACAGAAATGCGATATTGCCGATGCAGTAAGTAATGAAATTATTTAATACTTACAACTTATTTACAAAGAAATTGAATAAAACCGTATTAATAAACTCACAATTCTGCTTTAAACAATATTTTAACTTAACTCTTTGACTTTTCTTTGGCAACTAGGCTAACTAAAATTATTGCTCTTACAAACTTAGCTTAAAAGTCCGTCCCAAAAAATAACACATTATTTTATTCTTTTTTATGTTGTACTTATTAAAAAAATGTTTTGATTTCAGCATGCAGCAATTAGAGCCGCAAACAAAGAACTTAATGATATGGTACGAACATAATTTTGAATAACTACAGATTGTTTTGTAGTTTTGTTCCATAGTTTTATTTAGTCGACAGAGTTTTCCGATCGAATAGGTTTAGTGTTTTGTCCATCAATCATTCATCTATAAAAATCTGTCTCTACTTCATTGCTAGTCGAGAGTCGCTATTCATTGTAAGTGTCCATAATGAATGAGACTTCTGTTCATCTATTGGTCTAGTGCTTAGTGGTCCTGACTGCTGAGCCAGAGATCGTGGATTCGATTCCTAACCAGGACAAATATGTGTGTGATGAGCACGATCATTTGTTCTGTGTCTGGGTGTAATTTATCTATAATATGTATGTATTTAGAAATATATAAGGTATCAGCAGTCTGCTTACCATATTACAGGCTCTGCCTAATTTGGGATCATACGGCCGTGTGTGAGATGTGTCCAGTTATTATCTTCTATCTTCTTCTTCGTAAGCGCTTCAATAGGGTAGATGACAGTCAACTCAAATCAGTATATTTTTAGTAAACGTCAAAACGGTAGCATCTGTACATTTTTGTATGAAATACTAAGGTGTGACGTCACGCCTTAGTATTGTCAAATCATTTACTTTTAATGTTAATATGACAATTATAAACTAAATTAAAAACGTTAAAATAAAACTGGACGACAATTTTCAGTGTTTTTTAAGTTATTTTATTGCGACATTTGGCGAAATAATTTATTTTGAGCATAGGCATCTACCCAATTGAGAATGGCTTGAAGGATTTTTCTAAATTTGGTTTTAAAGTAATCGTATAAGTACGAATAAATGTTTCTTACTTATTTATATATTTTCATACATCCCCGAAATATACACGTGAGTAAAACCATGAAAAAAGAGTGAATGTGTAAAGGAATTTACAAGGCTCCTGTGATTGCGCGAGTCGGTGCGGGTAGGCCCCGAAAAATGCATACTGACCAAATCGGCAGTATGCTGAAGAAGGGCCAAGTTAAGGCAAGCGTGTATGAAAGGTCTGATGAATGTCGCAAAAGTGCAAGCTGTATTTCAGGATCTAGGTAAATGGCACTCTACCGTCCCTGCCTATCCCTGTCGTGAATAAGGCGTGAGAGTATGTGTGTATGTAACGTCTGGCGGGTCAGCTAGTAAGTACTATTGTATATTCTTGTCACGGTATTCACGTGTCAGGTAGTCCTATGACATAATCTGAACAGTAATAAAAAAACATCGACGTTCCATTTGATTGCAATAGGTCATATGACAAAACTTTAGACAATCTAGTTAAATTTAAAACCAATTATAAAACATTTCTTTATAAATATTACAGAAACTAATAATATTTCCTTTTTTCATTTCAGTGCCTAGACTTAGACTTGTCCGGTTTCACAGAGGTAAGTATTTCATTTCATATACAAGCAACCCAACAAGACCCAATATAATTGTTACACGGTTAAGTACGGGGTCACACTGAAAGTTTTTAGAAAATAAAAAACGGAATGTTAAGCCTGTTAATATTTTGATTGCTCTTCGAAGTAGTCTCCGTTCCTATCTAAGCAACGTCGCATAGGATGGAACCATTGACTTCAGCAATGAGCCCACTCTTCTTTAGGGATCCCTTCATCACCTTTTTCAAACGCAGCCACGCCATCTTCAGGGTTCATAAAACAAATTCCTGTAAGTTTATCTTTTATTTTAAAACTCATAAACAAGGTGCCAGGTCAGGATTGTAAGAAGGATGACTCACTTGCTCCACACCTTTGATAAACAAATATTCGATAGTCCATCTGGCGGAGTGAGTTGGAGCGTTGTAGTTGTGGAGGAGGATCCTGCTTCTTGGGCGCTGCTATCTAACATTTTCCAAGACAACCGGTAAATAATGACTGACATACCAATCTGCAGTAACAGTCCTTTTATCTTCTAGACTGATTGTTGCGAAATGACACGTCCGTTCAAAGAATGAGGCAATCATCTTTTTCCCTCAACTTCTACCCTTCTTTACTTTTGTCGGCAAATCTTCGAATGGAAACATCCATTGCAAAGGTTGTCTATTGGTTTCGGCTTCATAACAATATATCCAGCTTTCATCACCTGTGACGATGTCATATACAGTATTCGAGTCACTTCCGTTATACTTTTCAAGCATTGAGCGGCACCAATCCAAACGACGCCGTTTTTGATCTTCCGTCAAATTTTGATTCATACCAGTACCTAAAACTGCCCAAATCTGTTTATACGTGACCTTTTTATCAGCTTCTATCATTAGCCGAACAGCACTCATGTTATCTTCAGTAGTCGCCGTAGAAGGACGTCCTTCTCGAGAATCATCAGTGCGTTTGCTTGGACCGCGTTTAAACCGATTAAGCCAGTTGTAAACAGTGGCATGAGGTGGGGCTTCGTAATGAAATGCCATTTGAAGTCTATCGTAACATTGTTGTTAAGTAAGACCGCAACGAAAGTCGTAATAAATCATTGAGCGAAAATTTTCTCTGGTGAAATCTATTAATGACACTTTTTAAATTGCCGCCAATTTGTAAAAACAAATGACATATGAAATCATTAAATATCTACAGATTCCCAAAGAGTTCCTAATTCGGAATTTAAATAATTTTTTCATCAGCTGCTTTACTTACTGGTCTATTCTAAAAACTTTCAGTGTGACCCATGTATATTTGTCAAGTCCCGCCGTACGATATTGATTAGGTACTTGTTGCAGGACAAGCTGTTAAATAAAATATAGTTAAAAAAAATATTGTTGTGGACCAAAAGGAAGTAAAATTGTGTTTACACATTCCTGCAATTATATATTACAATTAGCATTCAAAACCTCTTCGGTCTTATACAAACACTTATAATAGTTACTCTGGGCTATCATATTTATTTTCAGGCTTACATCTGCAACTTGAGTCTTGTAGCTTCTCTCTCCAAGCATGACATCAAAAGTAAAATAAAATATTAACACTTTATTTATTTTACAGGCCCTAGATTCTGAAACCTACGAGGTTAGTTTCTACTTGTTCTTTTATAAAATTTATTATGCCTTAAGAATAATATTGTACGAGAGAGAGACAAAAAATTGCGATTAAAAAATATGTGGAAAACATTTAGTTATCCTGCTATCCAGGTTGATTCTCTGGCTTGAATTTCTGGTTCAAGATTTGGACTAACATAAATATTTACACATCATAAACAATATCTAACTACTAACAATTAGCCAAATTAGAAACGTGTTCTTTTTATAATTCATGTTTTTAATATAAAGACACCGGACAGACTCAGGGATTAATTTTAGGGTTCAGGACGACGGCGACGATGCCACTGCCGCACCGCCATCGCCACCGTGCTAGGCTGTATTTACGCGACGTTGACAGATCGCCGACACATCGCCACCGCCAGGCCGCCAGACTTTGTTTATTCCATTGCCAGCCGCCTACGAAAGTGCACGGCTTCGCAAAATAATTGAAAATTTTGACTTTGAAAAGTTTATAAGTTTAGTGGAGGACAGAGCACTTTTATGGGATAAAACTCGAAATAGTTTAAAGAAGTAAAACTTTTTATGAGATCATCAAAATATAAATATCATCTTTTCGTTGATCTCCATAAAGTATATGGAATCCACCATGTTGCTCTCTTTGCATTAAAATATGATGAACCCATAACCTTCTTTTAAACTTCATTTGATTTTGCCAGTTTCTGTACATTTAAAATGCAAACTCTAACTTCTTTGAAATACAAATATGTGAGGTCACAATGTATTACTGAAAATGAACAGTGACATGGCAAAATCAAACGGCAACAGCGCGATGGTGGCACGTTAGCGTCCATTCTACATGGCTAAACAATACGGTGATAGATTGCATATCATATTTTTTTAAATGCTTTTCAAAAAATACGATTTCGCAATCACAATATTACAAAATGTCCTGTATAGATAGATAAAGTAACCAAATATGAAATACCATTTTTTTGTGTTATAAAAAAAAGATGTTGCATTTCAAAAACTTTTATTCTTAGTTATTATCAGTCATACAGTTACGCTTAACTTAATAACAGTCTTGTGTTACATATATTAATTTAAACTATAAATCTTTCTCAAAAACAAAATGAACATAGTCACCTAATTATGGAATAGGTACCCAAATATGGACTAGATGGAAAACTATGAAAAATATACCTTAATTTTTATAAGATACCACAGGAAGTTTGGTGAAATTTAAGAAGGAACTTAAATTACTTCCAAAAATCACAAAGCCAGGTGTTGAACTCTGAACCTGCGTAATCACCATGTGCCCAGAGCCAGCACATGAGGCATTTGATCCATGTCTCTCCTCGAGTATCTTAAGAAAACAGGCCGTTACAGAACATACACTCTGCATCTTCTGAGTCAGGACCTTCCTGTCCAATGACGGCATCGGGCTCACTGTCTGTGTCAAAATGTAGTTCTTATTCATCAATTCTTCTTCTGAATCAAATTGACTTTTCTTAGACTTGGTTTTTTCTGTTTGCAGTCTTCCTTTAGTTTTCTTTTCTTTCTATTTTTTATTATTTAACTTTACCAATTTATTCTCCTTTTCTTTGGTCTTTTTAGTATTCTCAATAAGTTGATTTCTATATGGTTCTGTATGGTGATGGTATCGAGCATCGTTCGTTGATGGTTCCATGTTAACTTCTTTTCGTTTTCTTTTTAAACTAGAAGACTCTACTGTAAAACTAAAATATTAAATATGTAATCCGAATATGAAATAGTTCATATTTAGACCCCACGGACTGTCCATATTCGGAAATTTCAAATTAATCAAAATGTATATCAAATTTTATTACTTAACAACCAGACGAGAAAAAACTAAGACATTCAAACAAACATGTAATCAATGCATAATAATAATATATAATACTATTCGCAGTCACTTATCGAGAGATACTTATTTTTTTCGTACCTTAAAAACTTTTCTTACAGCGCCAAAACAAAACACTCTCACTGCAGACACAACACTCGCTCGACTGACAAGTCGAAAGCTATACGCAAGTATAACGGTGGAAAGATATATAAAAGATCACTTTTCTTTACGCGACTAGGAGTATTCATTTACGAAAAATGGCGGTATTCCATTTTAGGAATACTATTCCATATTTGGTCACTTTCCTGTAAAAATACATCTTTGTAAAATAATTTACTGTTATTAATAAGTTTTGTATTGTTTGTTTAGACCGGAAAATCCAGAGGCGATGGTGACGAGGTATTTTAAATTTAATTAATAACATTGACTTATGGCCTATATAATTCAAATATAACAAATTATTACTATTGTTGACAATGTAAAGGATTAATGATCTAATAGAGGAGTTATACCTACTTATTTATAGATTCCACTATTTCATTAACAACCTTTAACTATATCATTACTAATTATAGACCCATGTTGAGTTAACATGAATTCTATATCAATTAGGAGGTAGATACATAGGTTCTAAGTATTGGAACAGACAACTAGCTTCACGACTGACTGATTCTACTGACCCATGACAATTTAAATATAATACTAATATAAAAATTTGATTACCTTAGATATAAGGTAATCTAAATGTTATAATTGGTTTAACTGAAATAACAGATTTTGAATTTGAATTATTAAAACACATTTACAAAAAACGGACTTTTAAACCAAAAATTGTTTACGCGACTTGGTATATGAAGTGTTAACTTGGACATCATTTTATGGATGACGTCATGGTATTTTAATCGATGCAATCCTAAATATTTCGATTATAGATATTGTATTTGTGATCGATGAAAAGTTACATACCGATATAAATTATACCTAATGCAATTCAATCATTTGCTAAACTTAGGCAGCAACTCTTCAAACGTGCGCCACTGTACCTACCTACCTACATACTTACTTAGTGCAAGAAGTTTATAAATATGTATATAATTTATTGTTTTAATAGTAATTGCATTATTACTTTTGCAGATTATGCCACAAATGTTTGATGAAGAGGTAATAAGATAGATGTACTTTTTTTTTATAAGTTCTACTAATCGAGGTGTCGATAGAGGACTAGGGTACTTCAAAATTCCATGAGGCTTTAGAAATAAAATTAGCCACTTATGCTTGCTGCTCTAATTGAGAGGCACCCGACTGGAGAAGTAAGAGTATCTCCACCCTATAGAGATCGTTGTTAATCAGCTTTTAAGCTTCATAAAAAATGGGGAAGCGTTTTATGTATAAGTATTGGTAACCGTTTGCCAACCATATACAACAAATTAAATTCTATTCTTAATATCTATCATTTGACGAAGGTTAAGTGTAAACAAATTCTCACTTCATATCTTTTAGACTTTAACTATGGCTCGACTGAAAATGTATTAACCATTCCAAAGACTGAGCACAAGTATTAACAGCCATTAGTCAAATGGTGTGTTCGTTTGCAAACTTGATTGTATAAAAATACTCAATTCGTATTATCAGGAGTCTAAATATACGATTTTATTTCTTAAATGAAGTATATCTGAGTCCTCCAGGAAATATTTTGCAATCATCCAAAGTTTTAAGATATTAATATATTATGTTTGGTAAACAGGAACAGGCTGCCCCCATGACTGAAGTTAAATCTTCCCAGATTAGTATGTGTTGTACCTGTGACGCCGAAACACGTAAGATTTATATATATATATATATATATATATATATGTATATTTTTATAGTTTAACAGTCTCATTATTGGCGTGTTATTTATTGCTTGAAATGAAAGCATAATCATAAAGACTTGAGAGTAGTTCTACAACATTCTTACTTTATATAAAATATTGGTGTTGACGAAAATTAAACATGAAAATTAAATTTATAACATATAAATTTTATATTAATTATAACATATTATAACAGTGATATACCCACTCTTATCATATTATTATTTATACTGTGTGTATCACTTGATAATGGAACACTTACATACTCATTTCATAGAAATTTTTTCAAAAAAAGAAAGCAGGTGGAATGTGTAAAATTAGATTTTAAATAAAAAAACATTTTTTTTTTTATTTCGGAATTATTTTTCTGTTTTTAAGAATATTCATAAAAAGAAAGTTCAAAAATTATGCATCTTAGTTTGTTTGTTTACTTTTATGAGAAACCTGGAGATCAAAATACCTGGCAATTCAAAGGGTCGTAACTTTTAAACGGATAGCTTTTTTAAGCAAATATTTTTGTAACTGCATGAGTATGGCCTACCAATGATTTAAGTAAGTGTTCCATTGTCAGGTACACCCTATAATATTATTTTTACCTGTGCCATTTTATTACAAGTGAGTGATACTGCACTGAGTTGTGAGGTCATTGATTTTTTAAATTCCTTGAACCGCCGCCGCACCGTTCGTGTTCACTAATCAATAAAAGTATTTTTCTTTCAGTTGCCATTGATCCAAGAGTAGATGAGATGCAGGATGCTATTATTAGTAAAGACGCAAAACTAAATGCAATGAAAAACACAATTGCAGTAAGTTTTTTTTTCAGGTTTTGAAAGCAATGTATTTAGCTCCAACGATACTTATACGTACGTTTATTTTTTTCTAGGTTATGGAAAATGATGTTTGCGAGCCTTACTGCCTTTACGCCCACATATATACAGCGTTGGAAAAAATATTCGGAATACTTTGCCAAAATGACAAGTATAGACAATATTTAAATTTACTGGTTTGTTGTAATTATCTTTATTAGATATATAAATAAATCGCTAGATGTGTTTCGATATAAAATACTTATATTCTACGATGCGTAAATTTATGCTGGATATATTATTTAATCATAGGACGATGTTACCAATACCACGGTATTCAAACTTAAATCGAAGACTTTACATGCAGTGAATACCAAATTTCTAATGAAGTAGTTTGGCACTTTAATTTATAGTTTTACAATTAATTGTTGTAGACCGCGGGAAAAAGTACTCGTTGCATTGATATAAAAGGAAAAATTCTTTTTAAACTTAAAGTTCTCGAAAAATTCTGCACTGCTTTAATAGCCCCGTGTAACCAAGAGTTCAATGAAGGCGCTTCTAATTATAATTGTGAATGTTATCGTGCTGAAGTAACAACACGTATCGAAACAAACTATGCAATAACAGCAGCTGAACTATCTCAACCTAATATTGATAACAAACGAGCCCATCTTGTAGCCGACATTATTCAAAATGAAGAAATGAAAGAAATTCTAAGCAAAGAGAGTTTTTCAGTTAAGCAGGAAACAGATGTATTAGAGGATGTTTATATTTTACACGAATTCAGTATTGACACAGAGAATTTAAATCGATTAAAGAAACTCCAAGAAAATTATGACGATTTAATGACTTGTTATGAAACACTTAAACATGACAAGGAATGCTTGGAAATACGTTGTCATAAATACGGTGAATTAGAAAAAGAATTCGAAAATTTGAAACTAAAAATTAAGGAATACAATTCGTTATGGAATGAAAAAGAACATTACCGTAAACGGTCTGCTGATCTTGACACATTAAAGGAGCAATATCTTATACTCTCTGATGAGACTGCTAACTTAGAAACACAACTGAAAGCTGAATCAGAAATTAATCACATTAAGTGTAAAACAATCGACGACCTGCGGAATGAAAACGTTCGCTTAGAAAAAAAACTAAACGAAGCTTTGATTATATTTGAAAAAGAAAAAAGTACACTATTATGCAAGTTAAAGGAAGCAGAATGCCGAGTGATGTGCCAAGGACAGCAAATTAAAAGTTTGTCCATACAAATTGATAGACTTCTTGAGCAGGATCAAAAAACTGTAAGTAATGTTCAAGTTTTCAAGTCTTAGCAAATTAAAAGTTTGCCCACACAAATTGAAGGACTTTTTGAGCTAGATCAAAAACAGTAAGTAATATTTAAGTTTTCAAATAGTTGTTCTACACAACTACAATATTGTAATAAACACAACTAATAAATTATCACGAAGAATATAATTCGTAGTAATACTACATTTATAAATGGGAAATGAAGTTACTGAGATCAATAGTTGCCCAATAATTGTGTCAAAAGTATATAAATTTCATTTAGATAAAAAATAAAATCATCCCACACTTTTATTTTTTGATTAATTGTGATAAAAGTTTCAACACTTTGTTTCCAAAAAGCGCTAATATTAAGAAAGCTTAAAAAATATAACCTGTCTACTATATTGTAGCCATATAGGCAGTTACCTTTATTCTGAAATTAATTGCAATTTATATTATCTTATTTGGTTGTTATAGCTTAGAGCTGCAAAATGGAGCTTATTATAATCAAAAATAATCCTGCTAAAATTACATTTCAGCTTAATTCTCAAGAGGCAGAGACTACTTCCATAGCATTAATTGATGAAGTTGAATCTAATAGAGATCAGATAAGGAATTTAAAAGACGCACTATTTAGTAGTGAAGAAGAAAAACAAGGTCTACAACAACGATATCAAGATCAACTAAAGTTAATCAATGAACTCAAAAGCGAACTGGATGATTGGAAAAGTGAGATCTTTAACATATTTGTGTAATGTATGAGCAAATAATCCATTTGACATATATTACAGTGCCCTCAGTACTTTTATTTTTATTAAAAGTCATAAATATTTTAGATTATCACAAATGATTAAAAACTATTTTTTAATGTAGAAAAGTGAATTTCTCGTGAGTCCACATGAGATGTTAGCATGCGAACTAAACCGTTGGTATTTGGAATACCTGAAAAACTATTTACTGTTGGCTGCTCCAGTTTTTTTAATTAAGTACCCAAGTACTTACTTTTCATTCGAAAATTTTTATTTATTTATTCGAAGTAAAAATTTTTAGCATTACAAAATTGACATCTAAACAATGTAAGGCACACATTGTTTAGATGTCAATTTAGTAATGCTTCCATTTTATTTATACTTATCTACAATGATTGAATCGGTATTAGTGGTTCAAGCAATTGATATGTTGAAGTAGGCACACACATATAATTAAAACAAAGCCTTGAATACCATAAAATTCTAAACGATCAATAACCGAACAACGTTTTCATCACAACACCAAATTAGACTTCACCGTGTAAACACCCCCAAAACTGAACGTATCATCGTATTTATCGTATTATGACGCCTGTTCTTAAAATATAATCTTTTTGAACCCATTAGCATAGCCAAAAGATATACAAACCACACACCTAAAAGTTTCGCTGTCGAGACATAAGCGTGCCCAAGATTCTGGATATGTTATGAATATTTATATTATTTATAGTTTATTTATACCAGTATATTTGAAAAAACAGTTTAGTTTATCCCATCCTCGTCGCCAATAAAGTATCGTGGCAATTAAACCACTAAATTAATTAATCAGCAATTTATTGAGTCGCAAACACATGCACTGTCCGAGTTACAAAATACAAGAGGGCGTTCGTCACCACAGACTAAAACATGTCAAGTTTTGGAAGCGTTCTCATCTACGTTCTCACAAGTTTCAAGAAATGATTAATATTGTAATGAAGTTTTATTTGGTATTTAACTATAGTATATTATTTACAGGTGCTTATGAAAAATCTTTACAACGTAATGATTATTTGGAGAAGTATACCGAAAGCTTATTAAATGAAACCAAAGTTCTAACAGAAGATGTGAATAAAAAGTCAGAAGCAGTAGAAAATTTGTTGAAAATAGTTGGTAACAAGTCACAAGAAATAAACAAGCTTATACATGATTCAGAGAAGAGTAAGAAAGAAAACAAAGAATTAGTTAAACAGATTAATGAGTTACAAAAGGATTTTAATACTAATGTAGTGTCATTAGAAAACGAAAAAGTAGAAGCACTGAAATTTTTACAGTTAGCTAGAGAGGAAAGTGAAGACCTGTTACAGAAGGTTAAAGATTATAACGAAGTGGTGCTTACCAACGATGAAGTAATAGAGCCTTTAGACATTTATGAGGAAAACCAAAAAGAACTCGACGACAACGAAACTCAAGAAAGTAACTTAGCCAGGTATGAAAACAAAAATTCGATGCTAAAAGAAATCCAAAGATTACGCGAGCTTAACAAAATTGTTGTTAATAATGTTAATAGCTTAGAAGATGCTAATAAACAATATAAAACATCTTTAGAAATCACCCAAAAACAAAGTGGGCAGCTAAAAATTAAGTTAAGTGAGTATGAAAATTTAACTGTACAAATGAAAAACTTACAAGATTCTTATGATAAACTTGTAGAAGATAAAAAAAGGCTTGAGAATGAATTAGTGGAAAAAGGAATTGAACTTGAGAACGCATTATTTTCTATTCAAATTACTAAACGAGAAAGTTACGAACTGATGGATAAATTACAAGAATCACAAAGCGTAAAAGATGAATTACATCAACTTAGTGATGCATATCAAAAATTAGCTCTTGAAAAACATGCTGCACAAACAGATCTACTCGAAACTAAAGACCAAATGGAAAATTTGTTACAGTCGTTAAACAATATGAAACTGCATAACGAACGGTTACTACAACAATGTAGACAACTTGATGTAGTAGAACGAGAATTACAAGATACAAGAAAGGCGTACACTTCATTACTATCAGAAAAGAATATTTTACTTAATGACTTTAACGATAAAAAAGACAGAGAGTTCAACGATTTGTATGACATGTTAGAAAAAAAAATAGAAGAAAATCGAGAACTCAGCGAACAAATTACGTATCTACAAGAAAATCAAGCTGATACCAAAAATAGTTTACAGTCGTTACAGGATGATAATTTGAGGGCTCATGCTACATTAAACGTGATGAAAAAAGAAAGTGCCGAACTTCTTGATAAGCTCAAGCATTATAAAACTTTAGAAACAGAATTTGACAAATTAAAAAGAGCTCATGATCAGATGAAGATAGAAAAAGAAAAATTACAGACTGAACTAGATGCACAACTCACCGACCTAAAGAGGATAGAGCAACAAAATACTGAATTGCATTGCCAGAGTCAAAACTTAATTGCACATAGCGAACATTTAGAAAAAGCTTTAATAAACTCGAGGACTGAGGTTATTGTCTGTTTTCTATGAAATACTTGAGTAAAGTTTTTTATTTAGTTCTGACATCATAAAAGTATAATTTAATTCCAGCTCATAAAAAATACGGCTTCTCCCGATAATTCTTACAAACAAATATTAATGGAAATTGATGACATGAGACGAGAAAAATTAGTTAATCAAAAGAAGATCCGTGAGTTACGAGACAAACTAGATGACTCGGTAAATTTTCTATTACTACTTCTGAGAGAATTTATTAAATTATATCATTTGGTACAATTCTTAATCCTTTGGGTTTTCAGGAAAATATTATTTCTAATCTTAGTGAAGAGCTTATGGCTCGGAATGACAAAATAGCAATTTTAGAAAATCACATTAATAAACTGGAAGATGAAGTAAGGAAATTGCACATTAATTTAGTTGAAGTGGTTAACACTGGTGAAGAAATGAAGGAATATAGTTTCCAAAAACTGGATTCTATAAAAAATATTGAAGCTCACCGTAAGTGTTACAAACCACATACACGTACCCAAGTAGCTATTTCTTATATGTATTTTGCAGTAGTATCAAAATACCTTAAGTCACCTCGTACAGTATCTTTCACAAATAATGACGAGTTTGGTTTCCAACGGGGATACTATATGTCGATGGCATTATAAGCTCTGGCGAAGTCTCCCTTGATAACTTCAATGCATTTAACAATTCGCTCTGGAGTTGCATCAGGAAGTTCTTTCCACATTCTTACCACGTCTACCCAAGTCGTTCAATTTGCCGTAGGGATATCGTGCGCAACAGGTTTACATAATATGATTATCATATGTCAATTGCGGTCTCATTTTAATGTTGATACAGGGATATTTATCTGATATGCTCCCTAATAATTTTTAATGATTGTGTAAAAATGCGATCTTTAACATATTTGTGAACTTCAACATTATATAGGCTGACTTTGATCGTAAAATCGTAACTTAATGGTAGAAATAGAAAAGTGAGTTTGTTTGTTTGCAACGCTTTCACGCCCTAACTAGTCCATCCTAAATTTGCATACACGTTGTCCGGGATACAGAAAAGAACATTGAGTACCTTTTATCCATATTTTTCTGTTGTGTTCTTGAGGTTTTTATTTCGTTTTATTTTATTACGTATTTTTCACAACATACGAATAGGAGATTCTTATATATAGGTATTGCAAAATAACTTTAACGCGAGTGAATTTGCGGGTAAAAGCTAATGTTTCATATAATAACGTGTCTAAAGCATCTATTTATCTTTGTTTCGATGGGTCAACTACGCTAATTGCGTTGTGTGTGTGTAGATGTCGGTTTTCGTCCTTCTGCTTTATTTTTCAGCGAGATCACTTCAGACGTAAAGTAGTGTTATTCGTAAGGTACAAGTCAAAGATGGACTGCAAACCGCAACCTGCAGCCCTGCAAGGGACACTACTGGTTTTTATGAAAATGATTCCGAGCAGGTTGACACTGCAGTTTGCGGCCGCGGTGCACAGAGACGGCCGACCGCCGCATCGGTGGTGATCGGACCATAGATACCGCACACGTGTTGTGCCTCCGAAAAAAAATATTTACACGACAATGCATTCTAATGTTTTCCTATGTGTATTTATATTTTAATCAATACAATATAACTTCCTTCTTTGTATGGGCTTTAAAATATTAGTTGATTTTCTTTTCTTTTTATCATATGGGAACAAAAAGTCGTCATTGTCTTCCTCTTCTAACAAAATGCACATTAATAAACTATCGTTGTACACGCGGCATATGGGTCTCGGAATAGAAACGGCCGCGACCGCATGCAGTAATGGGGTCGACTGCAACTGAAGGCCGCAATGACATCTGCAGCTGCAGGCTGCAGCTCGTCTCGAACTTGTATATTTACTGTTATTTTCTGACAGCTCTCGCCCAGGGTGATACCTTAATTTCTGACTTGAATTGATCGATGCCTCGCTGTGGATGCATGTTTATATGCAGAAGCAGCACACACCCCAGTTAGTAGAAGTTATGCGTCTGCGCAAGTTATTTCTTTAGGCAAGGTTAATATTTGTGAGGCTATCGGAGTGCACAAATATTTCTCTCATTCTCGATATCTGACTGGGAATAAACTATTTCATTAAAATAATATTTATTGAAAACTCGAAACTAGACTCAATTTTTAGATATGTTAAGTCTAGATCATAAACTTAAAGAAAAACATATAATTCGTTCTTTTGTGCCCTCTATCTGCTCTTTTAGATGCCGACGAATCGCCGTTTTTAGATCTTGATTATTTGAAGATAGAATTTTAAGGAAGATCATGGTACATTACCTTAACCTTTATTTTGATATTTTTTGTGTCATATACTGCTGATAAATTAACCAGTAAAACACATGTCTCATTTCGTCTTTGTATTGTCGAAATCTTGTATACTTCGCGTGAGGCAATTGCGCAAGAGATGCTTAAATAATTTAAAAGTGTGACACGGAAGAGATTTCTCAGTGGCCTGGTTTAGCTTGGCCTGGCTTTCCTCCAGATTTTAGCGATTAGGCATTATGGTAAGCGAGCCAGCAATAGATTTTCATGACCAAGTTCCTCTCGGGCGATAACTCGTACAATGCTTCAGAGAGTTGTATTATGAAGCCTTGTGAACGTCAGCTGCGGTTCCGTTGGTGGGTTGAGGAGCGGCAGCCTCCCACAAACGTGGAGAAAAAAATATTATTACTCATTTCCTCCCGATTAAGAATTTATCAAATTATAGCTAATCCAATATCTTGAAGAAAAAAAGTCAGTTGACTATAAAGTGGTGGATTATACGTTAGCTGGTCATGACATGAACCTGAAAAAAAATTGTATACTTTCAGTGATTTATTTCCTCTCAATTGAAAATTTATCACATGACAGTTTATATGCTTTTCTCAATAAATTAAAATGTGTTAGCTGATGTTCTGAAAGCCAGACGGGAGCATATATCGCCTGTTTAAATTCACCAGCTGAGGAGTTTTCCCTATGCGTACTATCAGCTGAATTTTTATTACTTACGGAATCATATTTACAATCAGCTTACGAATTTTCATTCGGGAGGACGTGACGTATGTAATGTTATTCGACATTACCCTCCTTGCACTAACTGAAAGATATAATTTTATTGCCATATCTCGATTAAATGTTGTGCTATTTTAGATACTTTGAAATTGATAAACCAACGTCTACCAACATGTCTTCATTTACGAAATCTGTATAAAAATACAAAGAAAAAAATTAAGTGTGCATGTTTAAGGTATATTAGTTCATATCTGTTTTCGAATTCTACCCAGCCATAGTCTGAAGGTTCATCAGTAGTTAGAACACTTTAAGGTATGTATGACCTTTGTGCTATGTATTATGATGAATCAGCTTCGGCCCCTAATAAAATATACCTAATCAAAGCTAAAAAAAACATTAATGAGGCAAGGGTAGCGTTGTTACAAAATTATTTACACTTCTCATCAAATAAAATGAAACAATCCTGCAAGTACTATTTAGGCGGCATTTAAATGAAAAAGAGGACTGAATATTAAAAAAAACGTCAATAAATCGCTGGCAGTTTATTCTACACAATGGTGTACCACAATTCCAAATTTGTATTTAAATTTTCGAATTTTCATACAATAAATGATTGTAGAGGTTATTTTTTAAATGTGTATTCCGTCTGAATTTCTGCATTTAATTAATTTTTTTTTGCAAAACATCGTTTTTTTAATAGTGATTGTTGTTTTTTAATCTTTATTTTATTTAATAAGAGGTTTTTATCCACAAGGATACGCTAACCCCATCGTACCCTATCATACACAACATAAGTAGTTAACTAAGCTCTGTAATATCCTAGCAAAGAGATTCTTTCCTAACAAATATGGATACCTCGTCCACGGAAGACGCCCAAGTCGTGGCGTTGCTGGATTCAGGGTATAGTCAGCGTGTTGTGGCTGCACGATTGTATCTTAGCCTCTCTGCTTTCAATAGAGTATATCAGCGTTATCGGAATACTGGTGTGTTTACTCGCCGTCCAAGATCTGGTGGATATCGAGTCACGTCTGAGCAAGATGACCGGTATATTGCGTCAGTTTCTCTAAGAAATCGTCACTTTAACTCTATTCAACTGCAGCAGCGGCTCCGTGAGGTTCGAGGATTGACTGTGAGCGATTCTACTTCTACTATAGGACCAACTAATGGCCCAAAATTGATGGTAGACCACTGAAGAGCGCACCTTAACTTTGCACGTGAGCACTTAAATTGGTCATACTTTCAATGGAGCAAAGTTCTTTTTTCTGACGAGAGTAAGATCATGCTGTATGGTTACGACGGAAGAAAGAAAGTGTATCGAACAGAGGGAGACAGCGTTTTGCACTGTGCTGCATTGAAGAAAGAGTTACTGTGGCGGTTCATGGACAGTTTGGGGAGGCATAAACACCGATGGAAAACCGAACTTGCTTTTTGGACCTCTTTTACCGTTATTGAATGGTTCATGTTACATCGAAGGGTGTCTGGAGCCGCATGTGGTACCCCACGCACATTTTATTGGCGAAGAGTTCATTTTTATGCAGGATAATGCCAGGGCTCATACCGAAGGCATTGTAATGCATAAAATTAACTCTTCGCCAATAAATTGTACGGACAGTAAAATTTTCTTTGAAAATTCAACGAAATTTTATTGTCCGTAAGCAAAACGAACCTTTTCTTGATTATAGGGACATTACAATAAAATTATGTCTTTAGTGAGTGCATGGAGCGTAATGTAGAATAACTTTAGATACGTCTTTTCCTCCCGGATGAAAATTCGTGAACTGATAGTAAATATGATCGTGTAAATAATACAAAAAAATCTGCCGGCAGTATGCCGAGGAAAATCTTGTCAGCTGGTGCATTTAAATATGAGATAGATGCTCCCGTCTGGTTTGGGTTACATTTTTTAGAGCATCAGTTGACAATTTTCCACCGAGATATAGCCAGCTGACATTTTTATTTATTTACAATGGCATCACCGAACGAATATATATTATTTCATGTTCGTGTGACCTGCTGACGTATAATCCACTTTATAGTCGGCTGGCTTTTTTTTCGTCCAAGATATTGGTTTAGCTACATTTTGGTAAAATCTCAATAGGGAGTAAATTCCCAAAAATATTTTTGTCATTCAGTTCTGGCATCTAGTTACTCAGAAATACCCATTCACTTACATTTATAGGAACTGACTTTGAAAGGAAGGAATGCTCGCTCGATGGTATTATGTGCGAGGGATTAAAACATACTGTTTCAGTGTGTAGCGGATAGTTTCCTCACGCTAACTTGCCTCCCCACGGGAACCAAACCCGTGACTAGTAAAAATAAGTCTATATAGCACAAGCACTAAGTTCTGTTGTATAAGCACTAAGTCTCTGTCGTACAACACTAAGTCTATGTAACACAAGCGAAGCGGTGATACAGGTGAAAGAAATAAGTAAGAATGATAATAGATGAAATGAAGAAATATTAATGTTAAACTGTATAAGCATTTACTACAAAAGCTACAAAAATCAAATAAACAGTACAAAGACTCAAAGCACATCTATGCACGCGCGCGGCCGATCCGAAAAAGTGTCTTGCCGGCGTGTCCTTCCTACGTCCTCTGCAGTCGCCTGCGCGGCTCCGGCCGGTGCATAAACAAAGGAATCGTATGATAGCCGGTTTGGAGTTGTTTATGAGCGGTAGCGTTTTCAATATATATTATTATAACATAAAGGTGGTGGTTAAGATATTATCTGCCACATATTCCCCCCGGCCAGACCGTAGCTACGGTCGATAATAGTCAGGGAATTTTACTCGTCTACCGCTTCTCGTTCTCTTCTCCGCTTCCGTTGCAGATGTGTTTGTAGAAGTTGTTTGCTTCTCTGGAACTCTCGTCTCCTCTCGCATTATTTAGGCGGGTTTTAGTCGGTCAACAGAGACATTATTGGGTTTACCCTTTATGTCTAGGGTGAAGAACTTAGGGTGTCTACGTATGACCCTAAAGGGTCCAGCATAGGGAGCTTCAAGGGATTTACGGACGTAGTCTCGTCGCAGAAAAACATGCGAAGAAGAATGTAAGTCTCGGGGAATATAAAAAGGTGACAAAGAATGCCATGAAGTTGGTTTAGGTGTAAGATTGACCATATAAAGTCGGAGACGTGTAGCATATTCTGTGACGTCAGCGGCCGTGAACTCTTCTTTGCCGGAAAGAAATTGCCCAGGTAGGTGTAGCGTTTCCCCGTATACCAGTTCAGCAGGCGTAGCTTGAATATCTTCTTTCCAGGAGTTACGCATACCGAGTAGAATCAATGGCAGTGCTTCAGTCCATTGGGAGGTGGTGTGGCACATGATAGCTCCTTTCAGTTGTCTATGCATTCTTTCCAGAATACCATTCGCGGCTGGGTGAAAGGCTGTGGTGTGGAAGTGTCGAGCGCCAATTAAGGTAGTGAGTGCCTTGAATAGGTGACTCTCAAACTGAGGACCACGGTCTGTAGTCACTCGTGCAGGACAGCCAAATCTAGAAATCCAGCCAGATACCAGGGCGGCTGCGCAGGTCTCCGCTGTTATATCTCTCAGCGGGTATGCTTCAGGCCACCGGGTAAACCTATCTATGACAGTAAGGCAGTACCTGTAATCATAAGAGGGGTTAAAGGCCCTATAAGGTCGAGGTGAATGTGGGCAAATCGGGAGGAAGGCGTCAGGTAAGAGGATAGTGGAGAGATGGTATGGCGGGTAATTTTGCTTGATTGACATTGCAAGCATTGTCTAGCCCACTCTCTACAATCCTTGCGAATCCCTGGCCACACAAAGCTTTGTGAAACCAGTCGCACTGTAGCTGAATTACCGGGATGATGAAGGTTGTGCATCGAATTGAAGACTTCTCTTCTGAGTGATGGTGTGACGTATGGGCGAGGTGTGCGCATGGAAACATCGCAATACACTGGTAAGTCTTTGTATAGTGAAGAAGTTACCTTTTTCAGTTTCAGGCTAGAGCCATTGAGAAGTAGGTCCTGTAATTCTGAATCAGTTTCTTGAAGCTTTGCCAGGTTTTCGAAATCGATAGCTGTTGATACCTCCTCCACGCGTGATAGTGCATCGGCTACGATGTTCTCCTTGCCTGGTAAATATCGGAGGTCTGTAGTAAATTGTCCTATAAAGTCTAGGTATCTAAATTGCCGTGGAGAAGTTTTGTCACGATTCAACTTGAAGGCGTAGGTGAGTGGCTTGTGGTCTGTAAAAATAATGAAAGGTCTGGCTTCGACCATATGTCGGAAATACTTAATGGCTTCGTATACTGCTAAAAGTTCGCGATCATATGGGCTATATTTCCTTTGCGCGTTGTTGAGTTTGTGAGAATAAAAAGCGAGTGGTTGCCAGTTATTTTCTTTTCGCTGTTGAAGAACGGCACCTAAAGCAGTATCAGACGCGTCAGTCACAACAGCCAATTCGGCGGATACGTCCGGGTGTGCCAGTAAAGTAGCTTTTGACAGCGATGATTTGCAGCCTTCAAATGCCTTTAATAGTTCTGGAGTTTTGTTTACAGGATGGGCTCCTTTGACCTTTGGACCAGCAAGAATAGCATTCAGCGGAGCTTGTAACTGGGCAGCGTTTGGTGTAAATCGGCGATAGAAATTCAGCATCCCTAAGAAACGACGCCAGTCTCGTACAGTTTTCGGGAACGGGTAGTCTTGTATCGCCTGGACTTTGGAGTCAAGAGGCTTTGTACCTTCTGCTGATACTCGGTAACCTAAGAAAACTACCTCTGGCTGTCCTATATTACATTTTACCGGATTTATAACTATGCCATATTGCTTTAGACGGTCAAATAGTTGGCGTAAGTGGACCTTATGAAGAGCTGGACTTGGAGAGTATACTAATATATCGTCGATGAATCCGTAGCAAAAGTCAAGACCAAGTAGGACTTCATCGATGAACCTCTGAAATGTCTGGGCTGCATTTCTCAATCCAAATGTCATGAATGGGAACTCGAAGAGCCCAAATGGCGCGGTAATGGCAGTATTCTCTATATCTTCTGGATTAACCCTGACCTGATTATAGGCTTTTACTAAGTCGATAGTAGAGAAGACTGAGCAGCCAGAGAGCTGATAAGAGAAGTCATGTATATGACGGATAGGGTACCTGTCGGGTTTTGTTCTAGAATTCAGTGCCCTGTAGTCCCCACAGGGTCTCCACCCGTCGTCCTTCTTCTTTACCAGATGTAAGGGAGCAGACCAGGCGCTTTCTGAACGCCTAGCGACACCGGTTGTGAGCATATCTTCAAATTCTTTCTTAGCTATTAATGTTCGTGTTGGATCAAGTCGACGAGGTTTGCTAGAAACAGGAGGACCTGGTGTTGTTCTAATATGGTGAAGTGTGTTATGTTTTACTGGCCGATGTACCCCTGGCGGGCGTGTTATCTCCGGATACTCACGTAGTATCTGGTGGTATTCGGTGTCACCCACGACAGCTTTTACCGAAGCAATGTACTCTATATCTTTATTATTAATAGCAGTAACTGAAAGCGAAGTCAGGTTATCTATTAAACGTTGTTGTCTGCAATCTACGAGTAAATTATAGTAACTAAGAAAGTCGACTCCTATTATTGGTCGTGAAACATCAGCTATTGTAAAGTTCCACGTGAAATTTCTTCTAAGTCCTAAGTTCAGCTGTAGCTGTATTGGCCCGAATGTATGAATAACTGAATTATTAGCTGCTACTAAATCATAGTTGGACTTAGCACAGGGCGTCTTGACTGCTGACCGGGGAAAAACACACAGGTCTGAGCCAGTATCCACTAGGAACTGCATTTTTGAGGTCCTGTCAGTGACAAATAGACGGCCTGAAAAGTTAGGGCAGCCGTTGGCCGCTACATGCGACCGCCCTTCAAGTTTTCCGCTTGATAAGAGCAAGGTTTCTTACACTTGTTAGCCTTATCCCCGTAAGTATAATGATAAAAGCAATGGGGATGGTTTGGGGGCGGCTGTTGAGGTCTTGTACGAACATACCTGCGTTGGTTAGAGCGGGAGCGGGATCGTGAGCGGTAGTGATCTTTGTTTTGCCTATTTAATTGTGACGTTAACAAGGCTACCTGTTTGGTGAGGTCACTTAGTTGCTTCGCCATATCCGATGTATCGGCTGCCTTTGAAGCGGAGGTGGTAGCCACTTGAGGGGTTGACGGGGCTATCTCGTGCACCCTGTCCGCGATGTCGGCAAGCTGCTCCAGCTGCAAATCTGCTAGTTGCGCTGCAATAACTGTCTGAATATTTTGGGGTAATCGGTTAGTCCAAATACTTTTAACAAAATCGGAAGCTCCAGATGGTCCAGCTAAGTTCTGCAAATGTCGTAAAAACTGGGATGGCTTCCTGTCCCCTAACTCCTCATGTATGAGTAATTGCTGTATTCGTTTCTCCTGCGAGGCGGACAGGCGATTTATTAGTTCAGTTTTTAATTTTTCATACTTATTTTCCGCAGGAGGGTTGGTGATAATATCTTTTACCTGAAGGGCGTATTTGGTTTCTAACTGCGTTGTCACAAAATAAAATTTTGTTGTATCACTACTTATTTTAGATAAAATAAATCGACCCTCCAATTGAGCAAACCATAAGGCGGGTTCTTCCTGACAAAATGGTGAACAACGCCATGATGCGCTTACTTTAGAGACCTCTCCAGATGCTTTAACATCCTCAGTCTTAATCTCTGAATCACTTTCCGGCATATTAAAAAAATATTAAAATCGCTCACCTCTTATGGCTCAAACCAACGTCCCTTGTTTAGTGCTTTACTTAAAATAAGTAGGTAGGTATTCCAGTAAAATTCTTCTGTAATTGTATATTCCTTGTCCTTAAACGTCGGGTCACCACTGTAGCGGATAGTTTCCTCACGCTAACTTGCCTCCCCACGGGAACCAAACCCGTGACTAGTAAAAATAAGTCTATATAGCACAAGCACTAAGTTCTGTTGTATAAGCACTAAGTCTCTGTCGTACAACACTAAGTCTATGTAACACAAGCGAAGCGGTGATACAGGTGAAAGAAATAAGTAAGAATGATAATAGATGAAATGAAGAAATATTAATGTTAAACTGTATAAGCATTTACTACAAAAGCTACAAAAATCAAATAAACAGTACAAAGACTCAAAGCACATCTATGCACGCGCGCGGCCGATCCGAAAAAGTGTCTTGCCGGCGTGTCCTTCCTACGTCCTCTGCAGTCGCCTGCGCGGCTCCGGCCGGTGCATAAACAAAGGAATCGTATGATAGCCGGTTTGGAGTTGTTTATGAGCGGTAGCGTTTTCAATATATATTATTATAACATAAAGGTGGTGGTTAAGATATTATCTGCCACAAGTGTGTTAAATAACTTAACTTCTTGTGGTTAGGTCACATGATTCACATTAGGTTATAAATCTGCCACATTTTGATTTTACTATACATTCCAAATACGTATATCTTCAAATTAAAAATGAATCCTATATATACAACTTGTTAAAGAAAGATATAGATAATCATATTTAAGGAAAGTTCATCAGCCCGAAAAAGCAAATACACGAAATTGATTTGAAACATTATTATTGCTGATAGACATTTACGAGCACAAATACAATGAACGATCATCATTGCTGAATAGAAAAAAAAATACAATAATTTGTTTGACATTTAATTAAAATAATTAAATAAAAATACGGCATACACTAATTATTGTTTTGTATTTTTGGAATTTTTAACATTTAAAATCCGAATTACAGTCAATGCCCTTGACAACATGAGTTATTTTTTTGCTCTGATAGGAATGTCTAATAAGCCATTACATGGGTAGTACCTATGTTTTATCTCAAATGAAACTCAATATTAGTTTCAAATATTGATAAGATGGGTAAAGTCCTTAAATAATCCAATGCTATTAATTACATAAATAATTTAATTTAAATTTTGGTCCAGTACGGAGTAAGCAACAAAGAAACTATCGGTGAACTTAATTTTTTCTTAAAAACAAATTTAATAACTTTGAGAGATCTGTATAATTGAAATTTATTTCTGATCAGACTTTGTCAACCCCTTTTTAACATTTCAGACTCAAAAGCGACACACAATATGAAAATGGAGTTGGCAAAACTACAACAACACAACGCGGTTTTAGAAGAACAGTTGTCAGTTACTAAAAAAACATCGGAAGAATCGTCACGAGATAACAGTAAATACGTATCTGAATTAGTTCACTTATGTAATGAACGAGAAATAATTGTGACTGAAATTAAAGGCATAGAAGTAACAAGCCTCGGCGATAGTGCCTTATCGCCAACTAATTGTGATGTTGAAGATATTTTACTGTCTCTAGATAGAATCCGAAAATGTTTTGACGTAAAAAGTTCTAAAAGCACGTTGCTTGAACAAACAATATTAAAAGTACAAACATCTTCTCAACTTCTTTTGAGTAAAGCAGATGAAGCTAAAAGACTTGTTGAAAAAGAAAAACAAAAAATTCTTAGTGAGAAAGAAGATGCCATAAGGGACAGGCAAAATATGGAAAAGCAAATGATAGAACTCAAAGAGAAATTAGAAAAACAAGTGGCTGATGATAAATCTGTTATCCAAGATTTAGAAGCAATGATAGGAAATCAGAAATTAATAATAAATAAAATAGATAAATCAACTAAAGACTACATTTCTAAATTAAAAGAAGAATTACAAAGCCTCCAAAACTTATATAGTAATTCCATAGCTAAAATTAACGAATTACAAGAAGAGTTGCAAAACGTTACTAAAGACGGAAACATACATAAAAAGTTACTAGAAAACATAAAAGTAAATTTTGAAGCAAAATCTCAGGAGGTTTGTGAACTAAAAAAAGAGTTAGAAAAAAATAAAAATAAGCATTTTAATACTTCCGCTACCCAAACAAAAACCGTAAATAACTATCATAGTAGAGAAACACAAATTGAAAGAGAGCTATTCGATAAAGATAAAATACACATAAGCTATGATGATACAAAACCTACACCAATAAGTAAAAGTCTAAAAGAGTTAGACAGAGAAGATAAAATAAAACAGTGTGACAAAGCAATTCAATATAGCGTTGATACACAAATTATAAAACAAGACCATATACGAAAAAATGAGGTTCAAGTTCTTACTGCAAATGTTGAATCAAATTTTGATTACGTAAAAACCAGTTATAAAGAATATAAAATTAAATGTCTTAGTACTAGAAAAATGGAACAATGCTCCATTTCTTGCCCTAGTGATAGTGAAATGAATGAATGTCAGTCAGATAGCCAATCTCTAAAAAAGGAACAGGAAAGTGAAGATTTTTACTCTGATATCAAAGTTGAAAATACTAATTCAATCGATACTTATGATAAACGGTCAAATTATTTACATACTTCCAGAGCAAAAACTACGTCTGGAAATATTAGTGTTGATAAACAAAATCCAAAGAGACCCCGCGCACTTGTTGGTTTTGTTACAACTGACAGTATAAATGGTAAATATAAAGACCATAAAACTGTACCCATAAGTTCTGCATCTCGTAATAAAGATTTATTTGTTATTTACAAAGACAGTCATACTAGTTTAATCAATGGAGAACAAGAAAAAGACACTTGGTCAGACATAACAATCGAAACAACAAAGGTTCACTCAAATAAAGACAGAAACGAAGATGGTGCTAAGCATGTTGCCCAAGATGTTTATTTGTACCTTAACGACCAAAAGGATGATATAGATAAACCTACATTAAAAATTAAAATGCCAAGAGTCGAAAACGAAAGTAACAATTCCTTGATGACCACCTCGGACTACGATAAAAAATCATTAGGTTCCTATACTTTCGCTATTTATTCTTCACCTAAACATCTTTCTGCATCAGATACTAAAATTAACAACAACGGAAGTGATCGGAATATCAAAAATAGCGTTCCTTCTCTACAAGATTTATATGATAACTTATCTCACTCACATGATGAAGATATTTTAGAACACAAAATCGATAAAAAAGTACTGAATTCAAAAGCTTATAAAACTGATAACAAGGACACAAAACTAACACACACAACTCCAAAGAAAAAAGATAAAAATCCAACAAACGTAGATCAAGGGTCATATCATAAGCTATTACGGGTGAGTGCAGATGTTCTTCTGCTAAATACAGAAGAAAAACTTACTAAACTTCCCAATGATAAAGTTATACAAAAGATACGTGACTTTGGATTAGAGTATATTTTAGACACTGTACAGGGTGAGGTTGATCCTAAAAAAGCAAAAGATTTGACTGAGAATATAGCAAAAATTAAAGAAGAAAAATCCAGTAGTCTTGCAAAATTAAACGATTTAAAAGTGTCTTCAACTGAGTATAAAACAATTTCAATCTTTAGTAGAAATAGTAACGATAGCATTAAAAAAACGTATAGCGAAAAAAGTGTTATGGTAAAATTGGACACAAAAGTGGACTATGATAACACAATAGACTCTTTAACAAAGGCATTAGAAAACGTTGAAAAAGATTATAAGAAAAAAATTGAAGCTATAAAAAGGCAATATGATAGTAACATAAAGAGTATTATTAATGATCACAATCAAGGGGTGAAAAATATACAAAATCTTCATGAAGAAACACTGCAGGATATGTTAAAAATACATGAAAACGAAGTAGAAAATTTGAGATCAATGAGTATAGAAGCCATGCGAAAAGCGGAAAGGCTAGAGAAAGAGAATCGGGCTTTGAAAACTAAGATTAGTGATCGTGGAATGATATATTTAGATGAGGTATTTCCATTTATAATAAAGTATTGTACTATACTTTTTAATTAAAACGGGCGTTTTTCATAAGGTTTAGGCATAATTACACAAAATATCTTTCATTCTTGAATGGTTTCATTACTGAAATGATTTCTTCGCATTGGCTCTGTAATGGAAACTAACTTTCTAACTATTAGCAAAGTTGGACTGCCGAATAGAGTCCTATTCCTAATCTGTGCTTAATTGCTTGGATTTATTAAAAAAATACATCATTTGCTTGATTATTTTTATTTAACTATGTACACCTAGTGCAGTTATGTAATAATACTAATTTAGGACATAACGTAGTCTACAATCACAATAAAATAAAATACTTAAATAGGAGCTACTAAGAGTCGTAAATGAATACTTATTCTAACCCCCAACGACTCGAGAGTAACTTTTTACAGTTTCATGCGAAAAAAATATTTAATGTGATTCGGATCGACCTTCTCTCCCTCTAAAGGTCTTACATTATTATTAATGGACGACTTAAATAATACGCGCCAAAGACTTTGACGTTTGTGAAAGAAACCATAGACAAAATCTGCTTTTTAGAAGAAGTTGAATAGAATTGGCGTTCGCTAAATCAAAGTACATTTGTCTACCAATCTATTATCATTTTCGTTTGGGCGTCAACGTTTTTAGAAACGGAAACGCTAAGAAACGTTTGACACTTGTCTAAGCTTGCAGGTCTGGTGTTATTGCGATGGGGGTAGAAAATTTTATTAAAAGTGTTGGAATTTTCAATGTATTTTCGTGACGATGAGATACCGTGACTTTGTGATAGCACAGGTACGATATCTCATAATTAATTTTGATATTTATGACAAAGGAACCAACAAAAATGTCTACACATGAACTGAGAAAACGAAAGAAGTATCGCGGTGACACAAAAATGTTGACTAAGACGACGGTGGAAGCTTTTAATGTGAAGCCCAAACCACGCATGCACGGGCCTTGCACATGTACTCTAGATGTTAACATTTCCGATACCATAAGAAATATATTCGAACAAGTCGATGTTGAGCAAAGAAAGATGGCTGAACACACATATATGAAGTATATTGCAAATAAAATGCTAAATGGAAATATTGAGGTACAAATCTATAGTATTATTGTTAAGTTTCAGTATGTATACAAGTAGTTTTAAATAGACAAAGCAAGCCGCAGACGCATCAAAACAAATACAAGTCTATGTACGCTGTCAAGGACAGGCCAACCTTAGAGAATCACAAGAACTATGGGCAGAATATGTCCTTATCCCCAACTGGAATGTAGACAATTCTAACAACCGTATTGTATTTTGGGCAGTTATGAGGAGAAAAAAAAATATCAAGAAGGTAAGCTTTATTATGTCCAACGCGTTCCCTTGACAGTATACTAGGCATGGAAATGATTGCTACTCTGAAATAATACTCATATGAGTAAATTATTGGTTTCAGTCACTATGATTTCACCTGTGATAAATCACAGTAAGTGATTATCAAGTCAAAAGCAAAGATACTGAAGATCACAGTGATTTTCACTTTTAACTGCTACAGCTATAGGAATGCTATAATAATGTTTAGCAACGAAAAAACCAAATCTATGGAATTTTCTTAGTTTGGAAAAGTCATAATTTTGATTTGGATTTTTAATAATTGTTTGTTATGTTTACCTTTCGTCGTTGTGGGTTTTGGTTACTTTGAAGAGCATTTCGTCAGACTAAATCACTGACTGTGATTTTCTATTTCGTAAATCATAACCATAACAAACCGTAATCAAATACCAAGAAACTTCAGTCTTTATGAGTAATACTAAAGATTCAATTTCACGTAAAGAGCGTCAAGTACTTTACGTTAGCTTTTGCTTTGACTAATATGATGGCGTGAACGCAGTGCAATGAAAATATATTTATCTCGGTCACACACGCGCGGTGCCGGTGCGGTGATACATTTAAAAAAACAAGAACACAATATGCTCTCAGTCACGCCGGTGAGCTCCCGATGCGATTGCGAGAAACGCGAGTCTAGCGCTAGCGCGAGCGTAATCACATCCACTCATTGAATCACTCACTATACCAAAATCATACTCGCAGTGACTTTGTAGATGAGTCGCAGGTGTGATGCATGATTTTAAGAATCATATGAGTACTCACAAGTGATTGTGATTTTATTCCATGCCTACAGTATACTAACATATTCTTTAGTAAGTATACGGCATGCGTTATGAACCACATTCATTATGTCTGAAATCTAAAGCACCCAGTACTTGTTACCGGTAGAAAAATTGTCAACCTCTTTTAAAAATATAGTATTATGCAATTCAAACAAGAATATGATTGATTTTGCCCCATATTATGATGTCATAGCTGTCAATTTTAACCTATTAAGTAGGATGAGCAAAACAGAATTTTCTTTCTGAAGTAATCAATATATTTACAAAAAACATGAATAGTCTATTTAAATTGTGTGAAAATGACTACAAAAAGCGAGAAGTATCAAGTATATATGTTGACCTCTCTTGATGGGAAAGTCTATACAATGACCGTTCAAGTAATACTAATCAATGAGATAAACCAAAACATTAAAAACTTAATAAATTATAGTCGAATATCGAGCAACAGGCGATCACTAGTTATATTTAAAAATTATGGTTACTACTACAACTAAAAAAGTAAAAAAAATGAAAATGTTACGCAAATTAGTTTTGTGTGCAAACAGTACTTTCCAAGTGTCAGTTGACAGATTAAGGTCATTGACTTTCCTATTCTTAAATTGTCGACATCGGCACCGTTTGCCATAGTTAAAAATTGAATTGAATTTCTATTCTTATTTCAAACGCATTGTAATTTAGTTACTAGATTTGTTTTTTGTTTCCAAAATACCTGAACTAAGAGTATGTCTAGGTTTAATGGCCTAACATTTATGTATTATGTTCACATTGAAAGATTTTAAACTGAACTTGAATTGGTACACAGGTTTTAGATGCCCATGAGTTATCGTTTCTTCACCTTAAAGTATGCAGGATGTGGAAAACAAAGTTGTCCAAGGAAGAAGCTCTACGTAAAAGAATAGACTCCTTAGAAACCGAACTAGTGAATAAACAGCGGAATACACAACAACATAGTAAGATGTTTCTTTACTGATACTCACATCTTATGCAGTTCCCCAATAATTTATTCTGGTGTTAGAAACGAGTAAATTTCGATTACCTACATCTTATCAGGTGATTCTATAGCCAAACCATAATGATTACAATTTGAAAGAACACAAAATATAATAAATTTAATTATATTTACAGCGTGTATTTGAAAAGGAACAGTTACTTAAATCACTGAAAGGGTGTGACTCTAGCATGCAGTTATAATAAGAATGTTTGAAAAAAAAAAGCTATCCGTTTACACTTGTAAACGGGTAGCTTTTTTTTTCTATTTAAACCCTTTAACTTTACACATTCCACCTGCTTTTATGAAAAACAGAGGCAAAAAAACCTAGAAATTCAAACGGTAATAACTTGTCAACGGATATTTTTTTTTCAAAAATACCTTATTGTAACTGCAAGCTAGAGTCATGCCCTTTCAGTGATTTAAGTAAGTGTTCCTTTTTCAAAAACACCCTGTTACAAATTAGAGGTTTGGAACAAAAAGTAACATTTACGTATTTTGTCTTATTCTTTTTTTGACGTGACAACGTCTTATAAATTGGTTTGCCGGGTGACACTTCAAGAAACTGCGTTACGCTCCGCTCACGTTATGCGCTCACAATGAGAGCGAGTGAGAGGCACGCGTCCCTTCCACTCGGGCATGGTTAGCCCGCCTAAGAGCGAGAGAGACAGACATAAAAAGTGAAAGGCACGCGTCCCTTTAAATATAATTCTTTGTATAAATAAATGTTTTAAATTGTTACTATTATTTCATCCTTCTTCCTACTATACGAATGAATATTCACATTAAAATTATTTTACCACTCAAAGTCGTTGTCACGTAAAACTTTCGCCCGTATACCGACTTTACAGGCAACCAATTTTTTTATCCGACCCAAAGGTTGAATTTTATCATTATCTGCAAAAATCAAGTTCAAAATGTTACTTGTTTCAACATTTTCATTTAATGCATAACACTTTAGGTACTAATTTCGATGTCGACCGTCTACTATAGACGTGACGTAGCAAATGTCTTAAAGAGGTGTTAAACTAGCGATGCTAAAAGGGAGGTTTTATTAGGTTTATTGTTTGGTATCGGAAGGATGATTTAATGGTTTTAGATTTGTTTGGTGGAAACTTTTGCAATTGTTTTAAAGCATTTATGTGTGAAAACATTATATTGTTCGTGTTCCAAAGTTGCGGACCTGGACCGTAAAGTAGCCGAGGAGAGACGCCGTCTGCAAGAGGTTTGCGAGGCTGTCTGTCGGGCCACACCTAGGAACTCCCGACCCTCTAGTCCTACCACGGAGATAAGTTCCATGCCACCACCGCCACCTTCAACTTCTGAAGAACAAAAATTCTTATCTGCGTTAGTATTTTTTTTAACAGTATATTTGAGAACCTTTGTAGTTATTAGAAGTTATTAAAAAGGCAAAACAGTTGATCTTGACTCTATTTGATTCATAAAATTTCACTTTCATAAAAAGTTACAGTTGTATATACCATTTTTTTTTATACTTATCGAATTTCGTAGCTCCTCCTCTTCGGCAGGTTAAACAATAAACATTTTTTTTATGGTATAGGGGCAAACGAGCAGAGGGGCACCTGATGGTAAGCGTCTACCGCCGCCCATGGGCACGTGCAACTCAAGAGTCACAAGTGCGTTGCCGGCCTTTAAGGTGGAAGTAATGGAAGGGGAGGAAGGGGGGAAGAGGGAGAGTGCGGGTAGGGGGAGAAGAGGGGGAGAGGGAAGGGTTAGGGCCTCCGGTAACCTCACTCACGCGGCGAAAAGCAATGCATTGCTTCACTACCGATTTTCTGTGAGGCCGTACGTGCCGGAACATGGCTCTCCCACAGTTAATCATCAGATTAACTGTGGGAGATAGATAGATACATGTATCAACATGTATCTATCTATCTTTCTCTGTTCCATCCAGATGTACTTGCAATGGAGAGCTGGAAGTAAGAGGTTCAGCCGGTGACCTTACTGCCTTCAGTGGCGGCGTACGAGCGCGTTGTACCACCACCCGCAATGACAAAGAAAAGGTTGGATATTTAATTTTTGTCAGTACAACTACGATTCTTTCTTCTATACTGTAACATTATCTGCACTTAACTGTTGTTAACTGGTCTTGGTTTTTAATGTAAACAATTGTTAGTAAACCTAAATAAATTACTTTATTACAGTAAGCACAATAAAAAAAAATTGTTACCTGTAATAAAGTGTGATCCCCCGTTTTTATCACTGGTTGTTGGTATTAATTACGGTAATAGTACGTAAATAATAGGTACAAACGCTATAATGTTTTATTAGCCTGGTTTGTCAAAAATGATGTAACTTTGCTGCAGGGTGCTCTAGCAAAGTTGGACGTCGAAGATCGCCGTCGGGAGAAAAAGTTGTATAACGACGAACCTCCAACGAGGTTACGTCGTTCATACGACCGCCAAGTGCGGTCCAAGAAATAATTTCTTTATAAAAACAGAAATTGACATTCTGTTACCATACCCTGCAACTGCGCAGAATGTCAATATATTTTTAAACCTGGACATGACGAATAACCGGAGTTTGTCAAAATAATACATTCCTTGGAAAGGATCCGTTGCGAAATATTAAGAAGACACTAGAGCGATTTATATATTTACTAATGACACGACAATATTGTAGATGTATGTGTAAAATTACTATATTGACGTACACGGCGTCGGTGTGTGCTTGGTGTGTAACAAAATTTATAAAAGATTTTTTGACTTATTTTATTGTTTTTGTATATAATTTATATATTTATTTCCACATGGGGATACGGTTTAAATTTGAAGTAATAAAATATAAAATTACATTGTGTTTTTTTATTTAATAAGTATACAGATTGGTAATCACTACATCACTACATATTATAAAACATAGACACAAGTCCCCCGCCGCGTCTGTCTGTTCGCGATAAACTGAAAAACTACTGAACTGATTTTCATGCGGTTTTCACTAATAGACAGAGTGATTCATGAGGAAGGTTTAAATGTATAATTTGTATCCGTGCGAAGCTGGGGCGGGTTGCTAGTAAGGTAATAAAGTCCTGCCACATCAAAGCTTTCGCTGATTAAAGTAGTAAAAAAACGGTAACATAAATAGTAAACAAATACCTACACTTACACCCGTATTCACAAACAATGATATGAAGACTCACAGTGAGCCCACCCGGACACATTCGGCAATTTCAATTCTTTACTTAGTGTTCTTCCACTCCAACCAACTGAATCGACCAACTGGTTGTGCAGAATGGAACTCGATGAAGGGTTTTTTTCCAGTCTAACCAACTTGGTGGGCGATGGACAACGCTATGCGTTCATTAAAAGGAACCCTCAGTAGCTAGACATAAACATAGCACCGGTGGGAGTGACGGTTGATGAAAATTGTTGTTTTATTTCATACTTTTGACTGAACAGAGAGCAATAATTACGAGAATAGTAATTCGAGATTTGACACCGTGACCGTTACAGTGAGGAAGAATACTGTATTTTTTGTACTCGTTTATTAATTTAAATGTAATAAAATTAATTAAAAGGGTCTTTCTAATACCGGCTTTTTGTTAATTACTTTTGGTCTTAAGATTAAAAATTTTATTTTTGTAAAAAATGAGTTCCTTTTCAATATTCTAAAATATTCCCTCTTTCTATAAATATTCTCCCTCTCTGCATCCTTACAGAATGTTCAAACTACACCGATTTTTCTTCTTTTCCTTTCTTTATAGCCCACGACCAAGACCACGTCCATCAGACAAATGCAATGAAACAGCCCTGCAAATTTTTAAAACATTTTCGAAAATGCGGTCAGGTCAGACATTTGGTAAAAAAATCTGAAATTAGATACCTGTTTTTGGAATCATAATAACCAAATCTATCGATTTTATACTGTTTCGACTGTAAACCGATGAGGCAAAAATATGTTGTATTTATGTCATACATCTGTCAGTCAAATACCGGAGAGACCTTACCAACGGAAATCGACAACAGTAGACAAGTTAAACATTGTAAATTATTGCTCTTAGATTGTAAATATGTGATATCGTCAATAAAGAATTATTGTGTTTCACGACATTGATATTTGTCAAATCGGCAATTCGTCAAATTTGATATTGGTCAACTCGGTAGTTCGTCAAATCGTCTTTTTTTCCAATTATTAAATTTGCCAAATATGCCATTAGTCAAGTAATTTAAGTACAATTAATTATAAAAATAAAAGTACCCTATATTTTTTATTATTAACTCTTTAGGTAACAAGGTTTTAGTTTCATATATCTCTTAGGTCATCGAAAGGTACAACAAACGAAAACACATATTTAATATCGAATTTATTTAAATTTTTGCTTTATGTACAGGCATTAGTTTTCCTTAAACTATAAATAAGCGTGTGATGTTTTCCTCGTTTTTTCACAATCTGTCGCACGCTGGGTTTGTAAAAGTACATGTAGGTGGTTTATATAAATCATTAGCGAAAACCTCAAAGCCATTATCGTGGGATGCTTTAGCAAACTTTTCATATTCTCTTTTGTCATGTAGATCTATAAGAATTTTCCATACGATAAGTGTTATAATACCAATTAGGACTACTGCTCCCAAAGCAGATCCCACGGCAACTGTAAAAGAAATCATATGTTACGCAACAGTATATGTTGGTGCTACTAAGTCTTTTGGTTTGGGAACCTGTGTTATAAATTGCGAAAAGACTTGCGATCGAGTAGTCAGTTCGAAACACATCCAGTGAACTACCGATCCGACTTGAATCTACTCCTGACACAAGCAGTTGGCTAAGTTAGAGGTGTTATCAAGGAAAGTAGTAATATGTTACCCATGTTATTGGTATCCTTTTATGAAAACTATTTTGACCCCATAACCTCGTGTAACTATAGTTTGTAGCAAAAATAAACACTCGGGCCGTGCGTCGCGTCATCGCGCC
Source organism: Euplagia quadripunctaria (assembly GCA_963859945.1). Lineage (NCBI taxonomy): Eukaryota > Metazoa > Arthropoda > Insecta > Lepidoptera > Erebidae > Euplagia > Euplagia quadripunctaria. The sequence goes on along the minus strand of OY982563.1, from coordinate 19,677,063 downwards.
GGCCGTGGCGGATACACTGCCGTGTGTGCCTCGGCAATCTATCCAACGATCATTCATGACTTTTAAGGATTGCACCTAAATCTGACAAGGTTTTTGAAACACATTTCGTTGAATTTTGTACTTACAGATAAACGAGTCATTACAAGAATCACAATTGCTTAGTGCAAAGTTCACTTAACTACTAAGTACTTACTAATAATATTAGCTTTAGGCGGTAACTCCTGTTCATTTTGTATTCCCAGTACTATGTTTCCATCTTCGTATTTGTATTTGAAAATAATTAAACTATCGTTTTCAAGTCGTTTCGTGCAATACTGCGCCATATTCCAATCGGGTCCATTTATTTCGGTTTTATTCAAAAATTCTATTATTGTATCAGTCGTGTTATATTCGTCATCGCAAACATTCTTATCTTTAATAACATTGCAGAGTACATATTCCTCAAGATCTTTGCAAAGTTTCTCGCCACAGTCGTCACATGTATCACAGTAAATTCCTGTGTAAGTACCACTTTTATCTGGCAGTTTGTCACACTCGCATTGTCCGCAATTGCATTTACCGTGTCCAGAACATTTCTGAAAATAATTATATTACTGAGTTTGCTGTACCACTTCCTCTTCTGTCACAACTTATAATTCATTTGCGTTCATTTAATGTGAACGATTTATGAATCGTTATTAATTGGATGCTTTCAATTGTAAGAGTATCACTCGTGAACTTCCAATCCTGCAACTCATATAAACACAAATTACTTAGTTAACTTACTTAGTTAGATCATAGTTAGTTACTATAAAAACAACATAACGCAAGGGTAATTTTGGTCTAAGTCCTATTTGAAAATAGTTTATTCCGTAGTCTTACTGTTTTAGAGTATGGTGTAATACATGCACTTTCGTCAAGAGTACAGCTGCAGTCAGCGCCACTCCATAAAGAATGGCACTCGCATCTTCCTCGATTACAGATTCCATTATCGGAACACAATTTTTTATTTTTTCTAGGGCAAGCCGAGTCATCAAATTCGCAATAATCTCCAGAAAAGCCCTTGTTGCAAATTTCACATTTTCCACATCTGTAATGAAAGTATGATAGAAAAATCCGGACAAGGGCAAGTCGGACTCGCGCACCGAGGGTTCCGTAAAATATTTTTATTATATGATATAACTAAAAATTTACGGTTTTCGCAATTTTTCCTTTATCTGTGCTATAAGACTTATGTGCTATAAGTGCTATAATGCTATACCAAATTTCAAGATTCTGAGTTCACGGGAAGTACCCTGTAGGTTTTGATTCCCTTGCAAGTGTCGAAAATTTGCGGAAATTTGCGGCATAAACGGCTGTATCTTTTGATTTTGTTGGCTTAGAAAATTGATTTATTTATGGTTCTAAGGGACAATAGACCTGAACATTTGATATAAATTCCAGTTTGATGCCTCCACGCGTTCATGAGAAAAAGGGTCTTGATCGACAGACAGACTCACGGACGGACGGACAACAAAGTGATCCTATAAGGGTTCCGTTTTTTCCTTTCGAGGCACGGAACCCTAAAAAAGAATAATCAAATTGGCATTCTCTAAAATATAATGTTCTAAAGATTATTTGTATCTCTACATAGTAAAAGACAAAGTTGCTTATTTCCGATCGCTAATATGGGTTTGGGTAGTACCTAATCGTTTAATGCATGTTGCATTTGAAGTAGTAAAAGGTTTTATATGAAAAATGTTACTGATAAATTTGTTTACCTGCACGTGCCTCTTCCACTACACAACACTTTATCATCAGTGCCAAGTTTGCATTTTTCCATGTCTTTTGTATCTGTTGATGTTCCATTGCAGCGACAATCGACACCGTAGCTTCAGAAATAATAAAAACAAAGTTAAATTGCCTTATTCGGGAAATGTATAAATTAAAAAGCAGTTTTTATTTTCGGAAGAGGATCAAATACATAATATCCGCAAGATTTCTTTGTTAATATTCTCGCGATATTAAAAACTAGACGAAAAAATTTGAACTGCAACAATTCACAATTTACAATTCAACGCATTTTTTTTTCGATATGTTTAATTTGTGATTGTTAAATCGTCATGCAAAGCTGCCATACGTATAAACCAAATTCTTATATCAATTCGAATAATTTCTGCTTATATGAAAAAATAAGTAGTTACCTCCCCTCGTTACATTTACAAATTCCGCACTGAATAAAACCAGCGTTGTGGCATTCAGGATTTTTAGTATTTGTATTATTTTCTTTCTCACAGTCACACTGGCAATCTATTTCTAATTCAATGACTACACTATCCTGTATTCCGATTGGCTGAATAACAATTTCATGATTTATCTTATTGTCAGGCGGACAGTATCTGACTAAAAGATTTCCTTGTATTGACACAGTTCGTTGTTCAGGAGTGCTTTCACAATTCCTTTTAGGTTTCGTTTTACAATCTTGGTCAAACGTTAATTGAATATATTCAGGTAGTTTGTCAAAATGTAAATCTGCTGTGGTTGCATATTCCTGCAAAAAGATCAACAATATAAGTTACAGAATAAAACTTTGACATATTCTTAAAATATCATTAATTACCAAATAAGCTTCTTTAATTATTTTTACTGCATCATTTTCAACCTGCAAGACTGCATACTTTGCTCCATAAATTTCTTTAGCTAAATAACTGTGCTCAAGAGAAACATCTTTGTTAGTAGCAAATACAATTATAAACTGGCCTTCCTTTGCAACTTTATCTATCTGACTTATTGACGGGTAGTCATAAGTAAGAGCAAATGTCTCATTATATACATCGTTTTCTAGGTGACATTTCATATCGTTAGGCTTAATTGCGCCTACAATTTTACCGTCTCCAGCGCTGTGGTATGTTGAATCAGTACACAACACAATAATTCGTCTAGAATTATTTCTCCAATTCAATTCATCCTTGCAAGCCATAGTTTGCATCAAACCATCTAATCCAGCCTCCGGATCATCATAATTGGCTCCAAATTCAATATTCTTAATTACAGATTCAAAATCCGAAACATTTTTGGTTAATGATAGGTGATTTTTAAACGCATGTGACAAGGTTTTAACGGCTGACCTAAAATATATAAAATAGAGCTTTAGAAATTACAATTTATTGAATGGAAGGTTTATGCACAAAAGAATGCACAGAGGCATATTCAATTCCTTATTTATTTTCTACCAGTCAACCTAAGACGAGTATAATAATAGAATGAAGCTTATGTGTGAATTATAAATATTATCCTACTAATATTATAAACGTGAAAGTTTGTGAGTATGGATGGATGGATGGATGTTTGTTACTCTTTCACGCAAAAACTACTGAACCGATTGCAATGAAACTTTGTAGGAAGATAGCTGGAGACCTGGCTTAACATATAGGCTACTTTTTATCCCGATATTCCCACGGGATCGGGACTTACGCGGGTGAAACCGCGGGACACAGTAGTAGGTTATAATAGGCGATACTGGCATTGGCCAATCTCTGACTCTTAAACAGCTTATATCGTATTTACTTTCTAGTGAATACCACTTCAGTAATATATTTCGAACAGTTTTAATTTTCTTACAGTATGCGGTGAGGTCGTTAAAACAATTCTGCATAAGCAGAAGATTTTTTTTGCCGCCTCTTTTAAAAGTATGTATGAACCAGTGACGAGGGGTGCTATGGTAAAACCTAGATCTTGACATCATCTTAAACAATAACTCAGAATACAACCCATTCTACAAGCGGTAGAACAAACAGAAGAAAGGAAGTACTTACTACTCCAGGTTCAACTACTCCAGTAGTTCTAAATCAACAGCATATAGGTGACAACAGTACTTCAGCTTTTTCTCCACAATGAAGTATTGTTTCGATAAGGCACCCTTTGTACATTTTTGATGCGATACATCTGTCGTATCCTGGTGTACAAATACAGTGTAATCTCTCTATATATCTATCTGTTTGGTATTACTAGACGTCATTTGAGATGTGAGATGGTAGAATGCAAACATTTGTGACTTAACACTTCCTTAAGAGTAGTATCGATTTCAAGCTAATATACCCAATAGACCGAAGATGCATACTTCGTGTCGTAAGTATGAGCGGTACTGTCTGCATGGTAATGCATACCTACCATCGATAACAAGCATATTGAGTGACAGGAACAATGTCAAGGACAGCACGTACTCTTGTAGGATGCAGTTGCCAATCATGACCTTAATGCATTACTTGTACAGAAATTTACAAATCATTTGCATTAATCCCTCGAGCAGCCCATAGGATGACAGCTTCGATTGAAGACCTCTGCGGCTAAAACGTCTAAAGCCTCACCTTGACTCTTAAAGACTTGCCCCCAAAAGCGTACAAGATATACTAGTAGGTCACTTGTTGAGCGACTGCGTCTAAAGTTGTACTGTCGTTCACTGAATAAGTCGTGTCTCTCAAGGTATCGCAGCAGACGTGCGTTAATTAGGCACTCCATTACTTTAGAGAGAGTTGTTTATGAAGAAAATCCTACTGCTAGGTACTTAAGGGGTCAATCTCTTGCACTTATTGAGCACTAGGTGAAAGCATGCAGTCTACCGCAAAGACGGAACTTTACTCTTTAAAAACGATAACGCGTAAAGGTGGCAATTTAGATCATATCAGAAAATTCATAGTTAAGTATAAATTAGAATTTATGAATTAGAAAGAAATCAAAACATTTCATTTATGAAAATGCCTTGCTTTTTTAAAGTATAAATATATTGACCCTAGAGCGGGGGCTCTAGGGCCAATATGAAGAGAGAAAACAGAAAAATACTTGTATGGGCTTATCAACGCTTGAATTCTTATCCTTGTCCTTCCGAGCCACATTAGAATCCAACAACCTCTCCATTCCTCCTCTCAGTGCTACACATCACTTTCCCAACTGTACCCCTTCTCTTCTTGACATATGGCTGGCTCTTCTTTTGAACATGTAGCCGATCATGGCCAACAACTCTGCCTTATGCTAATCTTAATGCTTTATCTTTTTTTTTTCTACTTGTGTTTTTTTTCTATTCTACACAGTGGTTTTCGGTGGGGCGGTGTGTCGGAATCAAACCGACTAAAACCACACGGTGTACCATCCTGCGCCTAAAATAGGAGGGATCCGGGAACAACTTTATTAAGACATCCGGACCCCTCCTAGCGCCTGCCCGCAAAAGCGCGGGCACCACCTTCGGATAAAGACCTCTCTATTAGGCGGGGGTCCAGGCACACGCGGACGCCGCCTCCTCGCGGCTGGCCACTATAGCGGGCGGAGGGAAAAACCCGTCCCATCCACCCGCAGCCACACTCAGGGCGGCATGCGTCGAGGCGGCGAGGTCCTCTTCGATTACTGCAGCAAGGACTCGACGCTGCGTTTCCCCAGCGGAGCATACCGCCAGCGTATGTTGAGCCAGTCGCAGTGGTGACAGGCGGGACTCAATTCCCTCCTAGCGACCGAGTGCAGGTACTTTCCGAAGCAGCCATGTCCGGAAAGAACTTGCGTCAGTCGGAAGGAAAGGGTCCCGTACTGCTACTGTACCCACCCTGCCCACTCGGTGATGACCGGCTGGAGCGCCTCCACGGTGGCAAAGCCAACCCGTGAAGCCTCCAGCCGGGACGACCAACAAGCCATGGTGGCTTGGCGAGCGGCCTCTCGCCACTCGCGGACCTCTTCGGGCGGGGGCCGACTGCCGCTTACCGCCACAATTTCAGCCCAATGTCAGGTGTAATATGATCCTGAATAACCTAGATGAAATTATTCCCGTTCTTACTCACGTATTTTTCTCATTAACAAGTGGAAGCTTTTCCACTGCATGGAAAGAGGCACAAGTGACTCCGTTACCCAAAAAATGTAATCTTACTTGTTCCTCCGATTATCCTCCTATATCAATCCTACCCTTTCTCTCTAAAGTTCTTGCTTGATTTCAGCAATGCCTTTATTACCGTTGACTTTGATGTCATGCTTGGTTACCTATCCGCCTTTGCGGGAATATTTATATCCTTTCACTATCATAAAGTACATTTTTCAACCCCAATACGCCTTCCTATCGCAAAGAACGCTTCAAATTCTTACACGATTCACATTCAAGGTTCCTTAAGTCGTTGGCGAATTTGACTTTAAAAATGCCAACGAATTCCAAGTTATCCGACACAGAACCAAGGTAACCGACATAGCTCAAAGAATTAGCAAGCTGAAGTGGCAGTGAGCTAGCCACAATGCCCGCAGAACCGATAACCGCTGGGGTAGACGAGTTCTGGAGTGGAGACCACGTCAAGGGAAACATAGTGTAGGACGCCCTGCGGCCAGGTGGAGTGACGATCTGCGCAAAACGGCGGGGAAAAACTGAATGAGGAGAGCTGACGATCGAGCTCAGTGGCGTTCATTAGGAGAGGCCTATGTTCAGCAGTGGATAATGAAAGGCTGATGATGATGATGATATACAGTGCAGGCTATCCGTTTGTGAAACGCATTACCACTGCCCAATAGACGGGCACAAACACAGCCCAGCTTCAATAAACTACTAAAGGAACATTACTTGACTTGGTCGAGGCTCTTGATACCCTGTATTTGTATTTGTACCTTTTTTTCTATATGTACGTATGTATTGTTTATGTATGTGTATTTGTTCATATGAATGTATGTATATATGATTATGGTTTTAAGTTTATAATATTCTTAGAAAACTCGCAAATGTATTTTAAACATAAGTAATCTAATCCTAAGTGTTCAATTAATTGTACACTGCAACATGTATGCAAGTTTGTATTAATTTCTTTCTTTACTGTACCCTAAAGAGTTTATCTTTCTATCTATCTTATTCATAAATTTAATGTCAAATGGCTTTAAATAATAATTAAAAACTTACGGTTTTAATATATCGAGATACGGGAACCCCGGTTTTTCAACAAAACTTCCAATACCTAGTCTAACGTTATTAGTGTAAGCCGACAACTGCGTGTAAATCGCCTGGGCTTGACGCTCCAAGGCAGCTTTGTGATATTTCATTGTATATGAAATATCTATTAGATAGTAGACGTCAAGAGGATAATCTTCTGCTGGTTTGAAATTTATTGGGAAAGTGTTCATAAATCCTGGACGGGTTTTAATCTTTATACCCTGGGGTCTAAGTTGTATTGTTTTATTGAAATCATAATTTCTAATATTTTGTATGTCTGGCTTCGGATTTATGTAATTATTATTGCACCAATTCTTCGTTGAATTTAATTCATTTAGTGGTACACATCTTCGCTCCGTCATATTATCCTAAAAAGAAAAAAATATTTTTAAATAGCCAAACTAAAAGTTTTGTTTATTAATAAAGTATGAACACTCCTCAAATCTAAAAGTTTTTCAAGTGTTGCGGTCGCAGCACAACTACTGTCTGCCACTGTCACTTTAAGGTGAATAATTAACAACTAGTAGGTAACCACTAGAGTAGGCTTAAAGACATCTTATAATTGAGTACATAGCGTCCTAGCGTTTTGTCTACTTTGGATTCTCATAGGCTTAGGCATCATGGAAAGAACTGCTGCATTCTACTTCAAAGCAGCCTACTCAACAAATCAAAGTTTACCAGGAGAATTCCTCCGTCCATTATAAAGGGCCCCAATAAAATTTAATCGGCGCGGCGGTAGCGTAATGGCTGAGACGTTGAACTTGCCATCGAGTGGTTGCCGGTTCGTAGCCCACCCAGTCAGCACGACCCTTTATGTTACATAAATTTAACAATTTTTAAAAACTCAACTATTATTGCAAATATCAACATTTATTGGATTAAAATTTTATTAGAAATTAATTATTTGAAACGCGCTACCTAATTTGGAATACTACAGTTTACGCGTGAAATTTGGAATACTAAAGTTTATGTATAGAAGAAGTGCAGAAAGCTAAAATGTTCAATCAATATGTATTCCAAATTAAATTTAATTTATAACAAGCTACACGCGTATATAATTATGTTGACCTGGCATAGTACAGAAAGCTATACAATGACAGTTCAAGTTATACTGGGCAATGAATTAAACCAAAAAAAAAATTATCTTAACCAGATCCTAACTTTGGTCGAAGTTCGACGACACGGCGATCTAGTACTAATAAATGTGTGAAATTTTCGTTAGTTCCGGTAAGGTGGTACCTCAGGAGGTAGGCAAAAGACAAAAGAAAAAAGAAGGCATCGCAATACTGTCGTATGTACCTACCGAACACATTCGTCTTCCTGACATTACGAGTAAGTGTTAAATACGACTTTGAAAAATTTAATTCGTTATCATTTTCAAGTTTTTTTTTAGAATTTTATTTTATAATTCTAAAACTAAATACATTAGAATTAATTGATTTAAATGATGGTAAAGTATGACGTCACAAATTATTATTTTATACATGTTTCTACAGAACCTAATGTTTTAACGTTTAAAACTGATTTGACGTGCATGTTTTAATACGCAAAAGCTTTAGACAAAAAAGAGCAACTATTAAATGAATGTATTATAAGTACTACTTACATTCGGGCACCAAACGCAGATATCATGGGCAGAACTAATACATGCCCCGCAGGTATGAAACTTGCACTTATCGGCCGTTTCACAGCTTATATTGTACAAACAGAAAAGTAACACCAAAAATATTTTTAAAAACATTTTAAAATAAATATTGACAACGTTAGCCCTTGAACCAACATAATGGGCCATCATATATGGCTATAAGGCTTCTAGTTTACTAACTCAGTATTCTGTCAAAGGATAAATATATATTGTACAAGCAGGAAAATATTGTCTCTTAATAAGACCGCACGCCATAGAGCAAGGGTAGGATCAATAATGTATGTCATGAATAATGTGTGATTTAAAGTAGAGATGTCCATCTCTGGTTTAAATCGATAGATTTTGGGCTACATATTTATCTATCATACATTTCTTATACAAATGGCCTGACTGATGACTGGTCTGTTGGTCTAGTGGTTAGTGACCCTGACTGCTAAGCCAGAGGTCGTGGGTTCGATTCCCATCCGGGACAAATAATTGTGTGATGAGCACGATAATTTGTTCTGTGTCTGGGTGTAATTTATCTATAATATGTATGTATTTAGTAATACATAAGTATGTTTATCAGCAGTCTGGTTATCATTGTACAGGCTCTGCCTAGTTTGGGATCAGACGGCCGTGTGTGAGATGTGTGAAGTTATTATTATTATTATTCTCTTTATTCACTTAAATATACATGTAAATTACATTTTTAAATACATTCAGATTATAAAAAAAATATTATTATTATTTTTAATGAATATAAATTATTAGACATTCTCGAAAGTGTTTGAAAATTAGAAAATTTGTAAGCTGTATTAAATTCTCAAAGTAAGATTGTTACTTGTTAAAGCGGCGGTAGCGTAATGGCTAAGGCGTCGGGCTTGCGATCCAGTGGTTGCGGGTTCGAACCCCACCCAGTACACTACTGACGTGAACCCACTCCTAACACAAGTATTTAGCTTAGCTGGAGGGGTTAACAAGAATACTAGTCATGTGTGACCCACGTTACTAGTAGACTTTTAAATTAAAAAAAAAAACCTGTTCATTCCATCCTCATTCACTAATCCCACCTTTATTATCCAAGAAGTAATCGGACGTATTGGAAAACAAAACGTGGCTCGATCTTGAACCACGTATATCAATTTTTTCAATAAAACTATTGTTAGTCAAATAGTAGAAAAGAGTGGGGAGGGCCAAAGTCAAGTTATATAAATAGCGCACCCAAAATGATTCTACAATCATTCTGAGGTCGATCGTCGTTGACAAACACGTGACATTAATTTACATCTACCGACTTTTATTATTTTTATTAATTAATTTCTAATTAGTTTCGTAACATCAAAAGTGGGAGAGGAACCGCGTGATTCTAACTCACGCGCCTACCTACTACTTTGTTATGTTCTTTTAAGAAAAATGTCGGAATATAGAAAGCCACCTGTTTCTTATTTGAACCAAGAACTACAAATAATTTTGAATTTTTGACTGCCTTAGAAGATAATTCAATGCTTGGTACGTTAAATGAGGAAAGCGGGTACTTCATGCGACTTGTACGACGGCACTTTTAAGTGCGACACCATCTTTACGGCCACGCGACCACACCATCATGCCTTCGACGGAGACCAAGTCTTGCAGTGCAAGTCTCATCGTATCCGTGCCATGTACCGGCACCATTCAGTCCAGCACCGAGGTGGTAATGGATGAAGTAACCTAAAAGCTTGTGATCAACGCTATACCACGAAGTTCAAATCACATTTTTGTATCGAATTTTAATCCTTCATAAAATGATTTTGATGGGTGTACAGTGATTAATAACGTAGAAATCTTAAATCAAATCCTCTACCACTAGTTTTTGACGCGTATAGGAATAGCTTGTGTTGATTTGGCGGCGATACCTCTTATTCGAGGTATTGTAAGAGACTTTTCAAGGCTCTTATCCAAATCCCGAGGCTTACGAGAAATGAGAGGACCTTTGTCTACTTATTTCTCGTAAGCCTTTTTTGGGTCTTCTTCCTACTCCATTCTTTGATGACCAAACGGCTAACACAGAACCAAAAATGACGAGGCAACTGCGTCAGTCAAGCCAGGGAACCCTCCGGTACTTTTGAACGTAACTCATAAATTTTTGTTCGTAAGCATGCACAGTTGTCGGTCTTGTAAGCAAATACAGTTGTCTGGCACCGTGTCGCGGTGGCATTTGAAAGCTAAGCGCTCACCAGCGTGCAGCTGCTGGGTGCCGTGCACTGCCTCTGCGCTCTTTCCCTGTCGGTGGGGCTGCAGTAAACGCCGTGAGCTTCGCGCTACGCTGGCTACGCAGACTCGTGTTGATGGAGGGGCGAGCAACATGATTTCCATAGGCACGTGCCTACACCACAGCCTTTGTGAATGGCATCAAGCTATGTCACATTTATAAACGGTATAAAGTTGTGTCATTTTTGTGAACGGTGTAAAGCTGTGTCACCTTTTGAATGTAACCTCTGTAAACGACTTGAGGCTGTGTCTCCTTTGTAAACGGCTTAAAGTTGTGTCACCTTTGTGAATAGTGTGATACCTTGTGAATGGCAAAAGTCATGTCAATTCTGTGAGTAACTCTAGTTGGTTATGTTGCGACTATTCATGCTTGCTTTTACGACTCCTAAGTTTTTATTGCTTGTGTGACGCTTTTATGAAAAATTTATAAACAATAATATATATATATATATCAAAATATATATATATATATTATTGTTTATAAATATATATATATATACAAGTCTTTGGTTTTTTTTTTGTCGTATCAAAAAAAAACCACTTGAATGGTATTACATACTCAGTAGTCTGTTAACTTTGCAACTATATATATTTACACATGCCGTTCTATGAGGTTACAAGCAACTGGGTCTCGTGGATCTCGTGGATCTCGAAGAAGGCCCACTGGTGTGATTGTCACTGCGTGGGTAGACGAAATCATCTGCAGATGATCTCCTGCAGGAAGACACGCAAGGGTTGCATTGATCTGGAGTCTGCAATATCTGTTACGTTATTTTTACAAAATAAATTTAAAAATTTTTTTTAATACTTTCTAGAAGTGCACTCAACCTTTTTATTATTATTTATTACCAGCTGCACCCCGCGTAAGTCCCGATGTTGCAAAAATATTGGGATAAAAAGTAACCTATGTCCAGATTTCCAGCTATCTACATACCAAGTTTCATCGCAATCGGTTCAGTAGTTTTTGCGTGAAAGGGCAACAAACATCCATACTTCCATACACCGATACATACTCATAACCTTTCCATATTATTCCATAACGTTTATAATATTAGAAGGATATTAGCCAATTAGGACAAGTTATCTGTTCAACAAGAAAAAATATTGTTTGAATGTAGTTATTAATCGCAAAATAAAAGTTAATATACTTATTGTTTTAATAAAAACTTTCGTGAGTGGTGTGGCATTCATGTTTATTAAAGATCTTTAATAAAGTATACTTTTTATAAAAAGAAAATATTGTTTTTCAAGTAACCTAATGCATAATAACTTTATAACCGAATTATTTAAATGCTCAAGTACCAGTGCTCACAGTACAAAAATGCTGACGATTTATCACGTCATATATTTGCCTAGGACATTGCGGTAGTATACTTTCAGTCCATAACACAACCAATTTTTCCCTAGTAAGAGCACTGACCAGTGCTTGCAGTGTATATCGCAACATATCCTATGCTACATTGTATTGTGGAGTATATAGGAGTATGTATATGAGTATATGTGTCTCATATTTTCCTCGAGCTATTTATCCTGTTCATGATATAAATAACATTCAGTTTTAATATGTTCCCAATCTGAAACGGTACCATGTCCGTCTATAATTTTATTTGGGTGGTGTTCATATTCAATTATCATAATGTATTTTCACTGGACTCTTGTTCATCCAATCTTAAGTGTCAGGACTGCATCAGGGATTCCAGTTTGTGCGTTTGGTGTCCTACGGTAAAACACTTTCTAGTTACATTATTAATTACTTTTCTTTTCTTCTTTTTAATTTTTTCCTTAATTTTTAGTTTCCCAGTGTCATATTCTTTTTTTTTTAGTTTATTTACTTTTAATTTTAAAATATAATAGCACACCACAAAATGATGTGATATGTACTAAATTTTGCTAAAACTGTCTGGTTTTTTTTAAAAGAGTGGCCGTGAGTTAGTTTGCCCGATTTCTTCTCACAAGGCTCAACCATTTGGAAACGGGCGGTTATAGATCGAAACAGGCAGATGTGATATTATGTTATCCATTTTTTTTTCTTTAATAATTTTACATTTGACGAAGCAAACTATTGTTGCAGTGACTCTGAGTGTGTTGATCTATAATTTTTAATTATAATAAATATTTATTAAATCGACGATTTCGAATAATTGATGGCCAATTTTATGAAATAAAGATATTGAATTTGAATTTACTACATCTGTTACATTTGTGCTGCCACACAATTAAAGTTTAATCTCTCATCATACTAACACGAGTTTTAATTTGAATTTGTCGATTGAAATTTGAAAGAGTTCGTCTGTTTTCAGAATAATTTTAATGGGACGAGATGCAGGGCTCTAAATTCTTCTAAAATTGATTGGTGTCCGGAAATGTACAGATTAGAAAACCCGAACAATTTCGTGAATGTTTTAAAGGACTTCGAATTTAGTTACGAGGCAAAGCATGTTGTGCAAATCAGACCTCAAAATTACAAAATGAAACTAAGACCAGGGAAGTTGCAAGAGTTTACTTTCTCGTTTCAAAGCGCTAAAGATTTTCCGGTGGACTTGTATTTTTTATTGGACGCGTCTTCAAGTATGAGTAGAATTAAGCACATTACTGCAGAACAAAGTGAAAAAATTTATATGACAATGAAGAACATGACTAAAAACGTCCATCTGGGTTACGGGACATTTGTAGATAAACGAACGTTTCCGTTTACAGAGTAAGTTCAAATAGTTTTTAACACGCTTTTATTAGTTTGGTATGTATGTATCTATGTAACGGAATCTTTGAACGTGATTTTCACCCACTTTAAAACGTCGGATTGATATAGAATGGTTTAAAAAACTAAAAAAAACACGTTTTTGTAGCTAGCTGAACTAAAAAGTAGAAAATAAATAATAGTTTCAAAAACTAAAAAAACACGCCTTTGTGTTTATTGTAAATTATAATGTAAATTATAGTCATTATATAATATTTTAAAAAGCACCCTACGTTTTTTTAGGATAAAATGTTTTTTTTCTTAATTACTCTATTATTTTTTAACTTATAGAAAATTATTTTCTTTTAAACTATTATTTCTTTATTGATATTCGTTAAATTTCCATGTACCAAGAGATCAATATTGTTATTAAAATGTTTTCTTTAGTTTAAGAATTTGTATCTAGCAAAATTTTTTATTGTAGATATTAAAAATTTTACGAATATCAATAAAGAAATAATAGTTTAAAAAACAAAAAAACACGCTTTTGTAACTTGCTGCACTAAACAGTAGAAAATAATTTTCTATAAGTTACAAAAAACAAACGAAATGTGAAAAAAAACAGGTCTGTTTTTTTCACATTTCTTAAGAAAGTGGCACACCGAATTTTTTTCATCTGTTAATAAATTTTGCCTTAAATCGCCTTTGTATTGAATGTGTTCTAAAACCTTATATAGATTTTTTATTTATGTATAGTTCTACTGAAAGGTATAAACTACTGTTTTCCTTGATACGGATCAAGTAAGTAAAATACTAATACTTTTAATACCGTTTTAGTTAAAAATTAAATTGTCCTTTTTCCTTATTAAACAAAAATGATTTTTTAACAGGCTAATTAATTAGTACTTTAGTACGGTAATATTTTTATTATCACTAACTAGATTTTCACTAACCCTATTTTAGTATTGAAGACAGTATAGTATGTTTAGTAGAGTTACAGAATAGATAATAGTAGGTAGTTACGTAATTTCTGCTGGTAACTCTCGTGAGACACTACCATTCTCAACCCACAATTATCCTCGAGGATTTTATTGGATTCTAAATTTAGGTTTTGTCGTCTAGTCACGAGTCAGGGTACTGCATGAATGGTCCAAAATATCCAGTATCACCAGGCCTCATCTTGTACTCGTACTCATAGTCTTAATATCAGTATAAGGCGAAAGGATCAGGAGGTGATGCCAAATGTATTCAGTCTATTTATTCTCATTGTATATAAAACAATTTCAGCACCTTTAATAGCGAAGAAACCTACTCATTTCGACATCGCTTAGCATTGACTGAAAACTTCAAAAAGTTCAAGGATACTATAAAAACAACTCCTGTCGGTCAGAACCGGGATGAGCCAGAAGGTGGTCTCGATGCACTTGCCCAAGTGATGGCCTGCCCAGACATAATTGGATGGAGACAACGGGCGAGGAAGATAATTGTCTTCCTCACAGATGGCCTGTATCACGCTGCAGGAGATGGAAGAACAGCGGGTATATTCCAACCATACGATGGAAAATGCTATACTCAAAACGGCATATATACCAACGAACTAGAAATGGACTACCCATCTGTGGGCATGATAAACAAGCTAGCAATAGACCAAAATATAATAATTTTATTTTTCGTTGAACACTATGTTGCTAATGTTTACCAACAACTGAGTAATGTAATAAGTGGTTCCAAACTAGCTACCTTAAATAAGAATAATAAACAGTCTTCTAATGATTCCATAGCAGACACTTTGAAAGAAATATACGAAGTAAGTACCTACACACCTGTACACATTCATCACTTAGACCTAATTTATACTTTGATTTCATTTCATTGGTTCATCCAATCATCATGAAATATTGCATATACGTTGCCAAGGATACAGCAAAGGAGCCTTTTATCCAGAAAAAATCTTTTACGCAAGCAAAACTTGGTAAAGTATTTATAATATGTCCCAGAACAATTTGACTTCAGAATATCTTCTTTTTTTACCAAACTTTACAAAAAATGAATGAGTTGTGTTGTAAGTTTAATGTCTATGTCCGTGTGTTTCTAACATGGAAGTCCCCAATAAAATTTACTTATCTATTTGAAAATTCGATGAAACGAAAAAGTCACACTAAAAAGGGACGAACACAATACAATAGGATTTAGGCTGCGAGAGAATGAGTTAGGATACAAGTATACAGCACTAAAAAGAGACAAACATATTCATAAATACGATTTAACCTGCGTGAGAATGAGATAGAATACAAGTATACAGTGTTTCCTATAATCTTCGTATGCTGGCACGTGTCTTTACGCCTGCGTACTACAAAGAATTCAGAAAATGCGTCATAGTCAACGTGGTGCATAATTTTTATGCATTTGCGTATTAAAATTTGTTAGTTAATTAATTTAGAAGTTTCACTTCTGTCGTGTGTGGATTGCACACACACAAAATTTTAATTTTTTTAATATGAAACCAACTTTTGTAAGCAAGACGCTCTATTAAACATGGCTAAGAACCATCAAGTTTCAGCTGTATAGTTCCACAGAGAGACGTAGACGTCAAATGAACAATCAATGTGAGAGCTGATTAAAGTTGGTTGAAATGGTAAGAACACTCGGTCGGTGCTGGTCATCTTCGGACTGCTATTAATTAAATATAGGAATAATTTGCGCGACTATTTATATTTTAGAACCATATTATATATAATATTATTCCTGGGAGAGCCATGCTTCGGCACGTATGGGCCGGCTCGACCGGAGTGATACCACGGCCTCACTGCAATACTTTTATTGCTCTTCGAAGCGTGAGTGAGGTTACCGGAGGCCCTCACTTTGCCCTCTCAATCCTTTTCCCCCTCTTCCTACTCTTCGCCCCTCTCCCCTCTTCTCGCTCTTTCCCCCTCTCCCCCTCTTCCCCTAGGCTGGAAACGCACTATTACTCTCAGTCAATCAGCCTATCATAGTCCACTGCTGGACATGGACATTCGCGCCACAGCACTCGGTCTTCCGTCTTCTGTATCCAATCCATCCCTGCTACCTTCTTCAGGTCGTTGGTCCATCTGGCTGGGGATGCGTCCTACCTTCCGTTTATCGTTTCCAGGTCTCCACTCTGGGACCTGTCTGCTCCAACGGCCATTGGTCCTTCGGTATACGTGGCCAGCCCATTGCCACTTCAGCATGCTTATCCTGCGAGCTACATCGGTAGCTTTAGTTCTTTATCCTTCAAAGAGTCTCCAAGCACAGCTCGCTCCATAGGTCGCTGTGACTTTTAATTTGTGTTCACAAGCCCACCGTTAGTGTCCACGTCTTGGCACCAACTAGCTTCACGACTGACTTATTCTGACTGACTTGTACTCCAGACAATTCTCTTCTTTAATGGTTTCATTGCAAAAAAATATTTTGATTTGAAAATCACAACATTTTTTTATGAAGAGTATTTAATAAAATGACACTTGTTGCTTTTCAGAAAATTTCAAATAAAGTTATTTTGAAAAAATATATAAAAACAAAACATCGCAAAAATATCGATATCGCTATATCACCCAACTGCGTCTCAGAGGACAGTGGTCTTGAGTGCGATGTAGAAGTAGGTAAAGAAAAACAGTTTATTGGTACCATAAAAGTATTAGAATATGATGGATATGACAACATGACTATAGACATAGCAGTTGAAAGCGTTGGGGAAAAACTAACATTAGATATTGAAGTTATTAAGGATTGTAATTGCCAAAGCTCCGGAGTGGAGGAAAATTCGACATACTGTCATGGCGAGCAGAGAATTTGTGGGGAATGTAGCTGTGGAGACAAGAGGTAATATGTACATACATAATTTTAAATTTGGCATTTGTATATGTACAGCACTCAATTGTGTTTAATACTCGAGGTAAATAAACACGTTTCGATCCAGTAACAGGGACCGTAGACCGATTAAACTCGGATCACGGTGGATGGTTATGATGTCTCTTAGACTACTACCGGAGTCTCTAACTACCAGATAACGAAGATATTTACTATTTACCTCAAGTATTGAACGCAGTTATGACTCCGTTGTCGTATACCTCCTTAATGCTTTCAGATATGGCGAGAGATGCGTTTGCGAGAAAACTGGGGGGACTGTTCCCAATTATAACTCATCGTGTATTCAGCAAGGAGAAAGTCAAGTCTGCAGCGGTTACGGCAACTGTGAATGTGGAGCGTGTCGGTGCAGGCCTGGGTAACAAATATGAACCTTTTTACTCCTAGTACATAACTGCTATAAACATACAATATGGGTCCCACATTACTGGCATTCTTCTCAATAATTCCAACCCTAGCTTCTAAACAACATGTTACAGAAAGGTATGGTCACATTTTGCGATGGTATAGTAGTACCCTATGCCTATTCTACCTGTGGATGACCTAAAGTGCTATCAATGCTAAGAGATCTTTATTTGTAAGTGACAAACTGAACTTGACAATTAACCAAAAAAAATATTTTGGAAAGGATAAGTAATAATAAGATAGGGCTGACTTCAATGTAAGTACAAGTATTTAATAATTAGTATGTTGATAGAATCCGGATATAAAAACAAAAACAAAGTCATCGATATTCACATGATAATCTAAAACACGGTGTCGAGAAATGTTCACGCAAACACAAGAAAATTACTTTTCGAAAAACAATATTTTCTAAAATAAAATACTGACTTTCTGGCTCAACTATTAATCGGTTATACAAACATTGAAAACAAAGTCATAATTTAGAAAAACTTAAAAACGCTTCAATAGCGAAACAATTTAAAAGTAGAAAAGAGTTCCACCATCCACCTCTTTGCTCCATCTTCAGATCAGGTCCAATATGTCAAATTATAATACATATTGTCATCCAAAATGCTTACATACAAAGTTTCATTTCGATTAGAAGAAGATTAAAATTGACGTCCAAGATTTGTTCATCGGCTCGTAGGTAGTTCCAAGTGAAGCTCAAAGCGTGTTAATAACCAATGACTTCGGTAACACTTGGTTTAAAGTCTGATATGTTAGAAAAACATTTACTTATCTTAAATAGATAATTGATTTTTTTTGCTATTCAACTGAAAAACTACTTGTTTCAATAACCTATTCCTTTCTTTATGAATGAAACATATATGTTTACAGGACATTCATTGTATAGTCTCGCTTATTATTAGAATGACTTTTTAAATGCATGCACGTAAAATAATATGTACTACTATCTGGTACCAATATTTGACGCGATTTTGTTATGGAACGTGTATCTATGGTATATTTGATCGACGGACACACACAGCCATGAAGTCATAAAACCTAACTGTAAATAAAAACCACCTGGTTGTTACACAATTAGAACTTTTTGTGTATAAAGAAAAATAATGAAGGAAAAAAGAAATTGATTTATTTTCTATACATTTACCTACGTAGGTAGCTCTAAATTAAACCTTTTTTATAGGTATAGTGGCAACTTCTGCCAATGCAGTGATCTTAGCTGTCCTCTTGGTGGCGGTAAGTTGTGCTCAGGAGAAGAACATGGCAAGTGCCAGTGCGGCAAGTGTAACTGCGAATCCGGCTGGGAGGGCGACGCCTGTCAGTGCTCTAAGTACAATTGTGTAATTGATGGTAAAGTGAGTATAACATCAGTTATTAATAAAAAGTAATAACTATAGTGGTGGTTGCAAATAAATTCAATTATTGTCTTGGTTGCCTAGAGGTCGAAATTCGATCATGTTTCATTAATTATTAATAATAATTAATCTTCGTCGAAGCTATGGGTAAACAACTACTTTCATTATTTATTGACCACCCTAAAAGTCGTTTATAGCTACACAAAAATAAAGGTTGACAAAAAGACTTAGATATTGTCAATGCCTATTTATCTATAACTGAAAACTTTGAAATGAATTATAAAATTTAATTTCTAAATTTATGAACTGAAACTAACATTTTCTGATTTCAAATTTCCTAAACTATCTTTATATTATGTTTTTGTTATCATTACATTCATAGAGTAAAATATCCTATTTGGGGCACGTAGGAGGGGATGTCAGGAAGGCAGCAAACATCTGTAAAGGTGTGGTAGTACAATCATACCAGTAGACAGGCGCCTCTCACGGTTTCATATCGCAGACAGACTGATAAAGGAAACACCGTGTGATATGCCAAGTCCCTTTCACGACTAAAACATAATAACTTCGTCGGTTCCTTAGATAAATACGTCTGAACTAAAAAAACCTTTATGGTAAGGGAGTTCTGGTGGTTCTTCTCAACTCCAGAATAATGACCTTTTAAAACAAGTATATAAAACCGACTTTAATGCACCTAAATCATGACAAAATGGTATAATATGTATTCTTCTCTCTCTTAATTGAGAAGTGGAATATCTTCTTAAAATTTAAATAGGACTAATATTGAATCCAACTAATACAATTCTTTTTTTAATTGTAAGTATTAGTCGGACGCGAAAATATCGCACATCATACACAAAAAATAATAAGCATAAAGCAGGAATAAAAAAAAACAACTTGTAACTTCGAACAGGTTATTCTATAACTTTAAAAGAACTATGACTGGCCTCTTGGTCTAGTGGTTAGTAACCCTGACTGCTATGCCATAGGTCGTGGGTTCGTTTACCACCCGAATCTGGGTGTTCTCTGTGTCCGTTGCTTGAATGTTTGTAAAGTCCCCCGCGACACAGGAGGAATTCCTAATGCGGGAGTTGTCTTTTAAAAAAAAAAACTTTTAACTAAAAATTCTAATTGTTCATGGATTAGGTTCTTAGGTAATATTACAAGCTGAGGTTCGGGATTAGTAAGGTACACGAATTTATTGCCAAAATGGACACAATTTATACTAATAATTCGCAATTAACATTTTTTTTTAATTTATTCATTTAATAGATCTAAACTACGAGTAGATTTCACAAATTCCCACAAGATCGTGTAATTGCTGACAGCGTGTCATCCACAAATGCTGAAGTAATAGTAAGCTGTTGAGCAAATACGGCAGTCTTTTTTTAATTGTTCTATGACCATAGTAATTTCTTATTCTAGAAACAATAAATTCACAGCTGTTCATTGACCTTGTATTATGTTTACTTGTAATCCGTGAAAGGTCATGGTCCCTACTGTCACGATGTTTACATAGGTAGGTATATAGGTATATTTTTGTTTTAAGGTAACAGGTAGTATTTTACATATTTTAAATTATTTTCCATAGTTGTCTTTGCAACTATTTAAATTTTTTTTGATGACTAGTAGTTTAAGGATTTTTTTTTCAAGTTCTTCTATTTTATTTAACTTGGTTTTAAATGTTAATCCATAGCAGTCAAGACCATAATCTAATTCACACATCACTATTTCCACTTCTCTATTCACTTGAACTTCGCACTTATCGCACTTTATTACTCGCTAATCGCTAAACTAGAACTCGACTTATATCGCAATGCGCCGCCAATACTCTGAACGTTATTTAGTAGAGATCGTGACATTTTCCGAAAACTCGAAACCTATTCGGCATCATCGAATATAATGTGGGATATGCTATAAATAGACTATTAGTTCCTTGTCAAAAGATGGCGTGCATCTCAATTTAGGTAACTGTAACCCTTTATGACTTCCACTAATGGTCTATAGATGGCACCTTGCGCCTCAGTTTAGTTCCGTAACATTAATATATTGACTGATTAGTATTAACTGCCTCAGGAGTGTCTGTACGTACAGTGTATATACAGTGCCACAAACTTGTCTAACCCGGTAACGGCGTCGTCGTTGTTGTTGAATTAAGAATTTCCGCAGGTTTTAGGATAAAAATAATGACATTGCCCAAGCGCACAAGGAGTAATCGAAATATTAATTTGCTGTTTTAGTCATTGTTATACAACATAAAATAGGAATAATAATTATAACACATTTTTAATTCCTTATATTTTAATGTTAAAAGTTTCAGTCATCACGCTGTCAAAGGTTTTTATGTTCCAAACAACAACAAAATGACATTTCAAAATGGCGACACGTAGTTCCAATTTTGACCGCCGGGTTAAATAAGTTTGTGGCACAGTGTGTGCACGGTGTGGTAGAGTATAAATTTAATGAGTTAGGTATCAATCGATTACAAATTTAATCTAAGCGTCAATGGATTAAAAAATTAATTACAATTGATATTAATCACAACTAAACATTTATTGCACTTTACAATTAAATTATTAAGATTAAGCTTTATCAATTGCAAAACCAAATTAAAGTAATCACAATTAACTTTTTAAATGTTTACCTAAACAAAACAATTAAAATTAACAATTAATCGGTCCTGTGCCTGTCGTGCACGATGAAAAATATAAAGATATAGATATACATTTATGTATGTACCTACTTATACATTTACCATATAAATGTAGATATGTATTTCTACGCTTATCAAAATAAAAATATTTTCCATCACATATTTACAAATTAATTATTAATTTTCAATTGTGGTGGTGATAGTCACGGTTAACAATTAATTAATTGTTAATCTTAGTAGTCACGATTACAATTAATCAATTGTTAATATTTAATTGTTAGAACAATAAAATTTTTGCCCAACCCTGGTGAAATAGATTAGCATCGTAAAATAAGATGTTGTACCTCCTGCGCCTTTCTCTTTGTCATTTTGAAGAAAGTTAGTTATAAGTATAACATTATCTTTTATTGATTTTTTTTAATATTCACTCATTGTTTTACACATTAATCGTTTTCAGGAATGCCACGGGCGTGGACACTGCGTATGTGGTGCTTGCGAGTGCTATCCAAACGCTCAATGGGATAAAAGCGTTCGGGACGAAAATTGTAAAATAATCACAAGTCCCGACTCTCACAATTTGCAGTGCAAAGTTTTGGAAGAATGCGCTAAGTGCCAGAGAAAAAGTAGAAACAATGACTGCATTTCCTGCGACGACGCAATACAAACCAGAGTTGTAAGAGCTCTAACAGAAGAATATTTGAACAGTAGTTTGTGGAATACTTGTCCTGATACAAAGTATGCTCTTGAATGTTCCTTTAAATTCGTATACCGTTACGATGATAGCAAATATGCTCTTAAACTAGTGGTTGAACAACAGGAGAACTGCCCTGAAACCTATTACCGTAAGTAGGTATAAACAAGGAGTAGGAATTTGCATGGTATAAAACAATAGTAGGATTGTAAAAATGCCTTACTAATACGGTTTTTTTAATGTACAGTACTTATAATTAAAAAAATAAATGTTACCACCACTTAAAACTTTCAATATCACTTTGCTACCTTTGAAATTCAGAAGAAGCTTGTACCGTTGAAATCAGTTGTGGAAGAACGGGTGTTATGTCCCTCCAACACAAATGCAGGATCCTCCGACCAAGCGAGGTGATCATGCCTGGCAGGCCGCGGCCCCACGGTTGATATTGGGAAGTTGTCTATATACTAATCGGCGCGAGAACTCTCATAGCGCGATGCAGGATTAGTAGTTACTTCGTAGTTTAGCTCGTCTTCGCTAGATGATGTTGGAGTATGTTTTTGCTGTATGTGGAAGTCGCCACATCAGTTATATAGATAACCTACCGACAACCCTTTTCACCTATTTATACTTTTGTATTGTGTATTTATTTATAATGATGTACAAAGAAATCACTTCGGGTGAGCAAATTGTGTTAGCCTTGAGAAACAGTCAACTCAAGCTATCACCTCCCAGGTCCCGGACAAAAATATTATTCTAAAAAGGTTTAATACTAACATGGCTTTACAATTATTTAGTAAGCGGAGGGTCGTAAAATGATGCCTATTATAATATTATCAAGAAATGTCACCCCAAACCTTACTTTATGATAAAATATTATAAACGCCTACTAGAACTTATATCGCCATTATTAACATCCCCTCAATTTGAAAATTGCATGCTTGTTGTAGGCGTTGAGACATACGGCAAAAAATAAATGATTTGACAGCAACGAACCACTTTTAAACACTTTATTTACATATTTTTAGGGACTACACGAATAAGGGGCTCTCAGGGCTTCATAGAAAGTTTAACACAATGAGTAACCTAGTCGCCTTAAGGCCCAGTTACTTTTTGGTTTACCCTATTTACTTACAGTAATTACATGTTACTTTTCATTATTTCGAGGCATTTTCTTTCTGGTCGTCATCGTAGTAAGAGTCATAATAATAATAATGTTTGCTCGTATTTAGCAAAAAAGTAATATATTTAGTAAGTAATATATTAAGTAGGTATTTACTTATTACTTAACTAGTACATCATACATGTAAAATATTGTATACGGATGCAAGCATCGGCTATAGTAGTACAAGATCGAAGTCTTTGCTTCTCAAACTAAGTTAATACATCTGTTTTGAGGCATCAGGGTGAATCGATTCCGGTCTCATAAGAGATAATTTATTTAAAAGAAATTGTTTGAAACTTCATTTAAAAATTGTTTACAAGTGGGAGAGCCCTGCCACAGATTACTAAGTAGATGCTTCGTGCACGTATGGGTCGGCTCGACCGGAGTGATTTAAATTCCAAGGCCCCACAGAAAACCGGCAGTGAAGCAATGATTTATTGTATTTCGCCGAGTGAGTGAGGTTACCGGAAGCCCTAACCCTTCCCTCTCCCCCTCTGTTCCCTTCTCCCCCCCTTCCTCTACTCCCACCCTAAAAGCCGGCAACCGGTACTTGTGACTCTTGAGTTGCAGGTGCCTATGGGCGGAGGTGGTCACTTGCCATCGAGTGACCCGTCTGCTTTTTTGCCCCCTATCCCATAAAAAAAAATACGTGCTGAATGTTCTGATTGTATGTATTTGTGAATGTAATGGGTTTGATTGTGGGTGTATGTTTGCGTGCTTGTATGCTATAAGTTGTCGGCAGGAGGTAAGGTTATACTCGGAAGGAAGGGGAGGAGGGTGGGGAAAGGATATGGTTCTGCGAGTATTTTATTTATTTTATTAGTAGCGTAATGGCCAAGGCGTTGGACTTGCGATCCAGTCAAGATCATTTTATTAATCAGTTGTAATTCTTGTGACAATATGCAATCAAACATTTTTCTAGATTTTCTAGAGTAAATTTGTGACGTTTGTCATTTAATATTAATTTGTAGGCTGAAAATGACCTCTCTACATCAACTGACGTTACCGGACAGAACTTGGAATTTCGCGCCATTTCTGCAGAAACCTCTCCAGGCTGAGTTTGGCCGGTGCCGTTGATAAATGCGTTTAGTTTCTTTATTTCTTCAAGACTCGGGTTTTTAAATAGAATTGCATTTAATTTGACACTGACCTTTTCCGATAGTGAACACGGAAGGGTGTTATTCTGTGCAATAATATTGACACTGACACATTTAACTACTGGAATAAGCACTATTAATAAGAATGTCCTAAAATATGCAAAAACGCTGTAAAAATAGCGTTTTATGCATTTGCATATGCAAACATGCCAACGCATATAATCCGATGTCTAGTTATAAGAAAGACACCAGTAATGTAACCATGAACTCTAACTCAGGTCGATTGTTATTAGTTTAAATTCGTAAATAAGCAGGTAAATTACCTGCTTATGTGAATTTAGTAATGAGCCAATACTCTGATGGTGATATGCTGTTGCAGTTGTTTGAGTTATGCTCAAAAGTTTAAAGATTTCTGACAATTTTAGAAAATAAAGTCTTCTACAAAAGCTTTAGCAACCTCTGTCAGTTTTTTTATTTTTAAAGGACATGCTTCAAGAAGAGTTCTTTACTCAACTTGCATTGTAATGTTAGAATGTAACTGATTTCTAAATCACCTTTGTCTAATGGACCTACTTTAACTATTTAAAAGTTTCCTCAAAGGATGAGGATGCAGTGGTTGTAATGTATGCAATGGCTCCTTATGAATTTTAGTATATTTTTGTTACATTGACATTAATATTGACATTTGTTACACTTTTTGACATAGCACCTAACATCATTTTCTAACTATGGCTAATAATAATATACATGTCCACTACTGGGTAATAAATGAAAGTCATCCATGATTTCTTTGAATGTCCTTCACGATACATATTCGCTGTAAACTACTCGCTTTATTTTTTTAAATGTACTAGATATACATTCGAAATACTCTTTATTTTTATTGAACTTTATAATCACAATTTCTTTTATATTTAATTTTTTGTATAATGAAGCCATTTCATTTAGTAAATCGAGTCGCGAGTTTACTGATAAAGAAGATGAGCTGGACGGGGAAAAGCTTCTTCGTATTTTATATACAAATTCAAGACAATTTTTTTTTCAAAATTTAATTACATTTAATTATAATATATGTGCCACTTTATTCGGTAACTTGTTGCCATCTTGTAGGTAGTGACATAATCCCGTTGCTGTAGAAATCTTGGGATTTTTCATAAAAACCTGCGACTAGGTAATTGGCAATCCACCACTGTGCGGTTCTCCAGATTTTTTTTGCCTCGCACAACCAATCTCTGGAACAAATTGTCGCCTGCGGTATTTCCGGACCGATACGACCTTCAAGAAAAGAGCGTACTCCTATCTCAAAGGCCGGCAACGCACTTGTGACTTTTGAGTTGCAGGTGTCCATGGGCGAAGGTAGTCACTTACCATCAGGTGACCCGTCTGCTCGTTTGCCCCCTATAATATTAAAAAAAAAAAGTTTTGACAGTCCTCTCTTGATGTTAACCTAACACTACCCAAAGAATTCTGAAGAGACCGAAACAGGTGAAAATCTGAGGGTGCAAGGTCAGGACTATATGGTGAATGCATTAACACTTCCCAAACAAGCTCTCTCAATTTTGCTGAGTGTCCAAACATGTGTGTGGTCTGGCGTTATCATGATGAAACACCACTCCTTTTCTGTAGATCGATTCCGACCGTTTTATCTTAATTTCTTGCTTGAGTCTCATTAGTTGTTGGCAGTAGAGATCCGAATCGATAGTTTTGCCCGGCGGTAAAAGGTCATAATGAACGATGCTCTTCCAATCCCACCATACACACAGCATCACCTTATTGCGTATTAATCCGGGTTTCGCTACAGTCTTTGGAGCTTGACTTTTTCACACGTTCTTGTCTTAGGTGATCCACTTTTCATCACCAGTAATCAATCTATTAAAAAATCGTACGGTTTCATTATGTTTCAATAGAGAATCGCAAATAAGTACACGATTCATTAGGCTTCTAGTTTACTGACTCAGAATTCTGTCAATGATAAATATATATTGTACTAGCAGGAAAGTATTGACCCTTTATAAGACCGCACGCATAGAGCAAGAGTGAATAATGTGTGATTTAAAGTAGAGACGTCCATGTCTGGTTTAAATCGACAGATTTTGGGCTACATATTTATCCATCATAAACTCCTAATACAAATTTAACGAATATAAATTACTAGCTGTCCCGCGCAACTTCGTCTGCGTTTGTAAATTTTCTCCGTTTTTGCAACATTTTTCCTTGATGCTCCACTCCTATTGGTCGCGATTCGCAAACAATGGGAGTGGAGCAACAAGCAGTGCTTTATAACATCACACTACGCGTAGCGTGATGTTACATATTCCATAGCCTTCCTCGATAAATGGGCTATACAACACTAAAATAATTTTTCAATTCAAACCAGGAGTTCCTGAGATTAAAGCATTCAACCAAACGAACAAACTCTTCAGCTTTATAATATTAGTATAGATAAGTATATTAAATTCTCAAAGCTTACTATGAGAAC
Organism: Euplagia quadripunctaria; assembly: GCA_963859945.1. Taxonomy (NCBI): domain Eukaryota; kingdom Metazoa; phylum Arthropoda; class Insecta; order Lepidoptera; family Erebidae; genus Euplagia; species Euplagia quadripunctaria. The sequence continues at coordinate 19,649,881 of OY982563.1, read as the reverse complement.
TTCAACTGTGATTTTCAAGATCACGTATAAATACTTAGGTATATATGCCAATTTATATTAGGAGATAAACGAGTCATTAAAAGTATTTTAAGGACACTATTTTTTTACTTTCAATTTATTTAACTTTTTACTCAATAGACTAATAACTATTTAGAACTAAATTTCATTCCATCCTCATTCATTAATAATTCCACGTTTATTATTCAAAGAACGGACCTATTGGAAAACAAAACGTGGCTCGATCTTGGACCACGTATTTACATTTTTTCAATAAAACTATTGTTAGTCAAATAGTAAAAAGGAGGGGCTACGCCCAAAGTCAAGTTGTATAAATAGCGGAATGTCAACTGCTGAGGCAAAAGAACGCCGCCGTACGTGCTTATGACAGAGATCCTTGTCAATATCATAGGATTAGACTTCGCACTCTAGAGAGAGCTATTAAGACACGCATGGATGAGATGCTACATTAAGCGAGCCATCTCACCTCGCTTTCTGGCAGCTATCCCAATCTTTGAGAATGCTGCACTTAAATAGGCCAAATCTCCCACCCGCGTTCGACGACACAGAGAAGTCCGAGCATCTGGCCGACAGCCTCGAGCTGCAGTGTACACCCAGTTCGATACATACAAACCAAAACCACCTAATAGAGGTAGACAATGAAATGGAAGGGAGAGCCTCACTCCCGTTACCACCCATGACAGACGCACAAGACAATAACGACCAATACTCCGCAGTCTCCCCTGATGAGGTAAAACGATCGTCAAGCGCCTACACGCTCGTAGAGCACCGGGCTCGGACGGTATTACATATACGGTACGATTATAGACCGATAAGTCTGCTTAAAGGGTTAGGTAAAATCTACGAGCGCATAATCTATAGTAGGCTGAAAGCATACGCCGATGAAAATCTCCTCAACCCCCAGGAGCAATTTGGTTTCCGAACCAAACACTCGTGCAACAAGTGCACTGCATCGTTGAATACACAGAGACTACTTGTCGAAACGAAGCTTCCGCTACCACGTTCCCATGGATGCAAAACTGCGAAGAAGGCCCACTGGTGGCCCATGCCATTGACATAGAATCTGCAATATCTGTTACTTTAGGTTATTTTTACAAAATGAACAAAAATGTATTAATTTTAATACTTTCTAAAAGTGCACAGAACCTTTGGCCATAACCTTGTTATTATTATTTATTATATTAGTCAACTAGTTACTTTGTGTTGTGGACTGTGTATATGTGTCTTATATTTTCCTCGTGCTATTTATCCTGTTCATGATATAAATAACATTCAGTTTTAATATGTTCCCAATCTGAAACGGTACCATGTCCCTGTATAATTTTATTTGGGTGGTGTTCATATTCAATTATCATGATGTATTTACACTGGACTTTTGTTCATCCAATCTTAAGTGTCAGGACTGCGTCAGGGATTCCAGTTTGTGCGTTTGGTGTCCTACGGTAATACACTTTCCAGTTACATTATTAATAACTACATCTGTTACATTTGTGATACCACACAATTAAAGTTTAATCTCTCATCATACTGACACGAGTTTTAATTTGAATTTGTCGATTAAAATTTAAAAGGGTTTGTCTTAGAGTTCGTCTGCTTTCAGAATAATTTTAATGGAACGAGATGCAGGGCTCTAAATTCTACCCAAACTGATTGGTGTCCGGAAAAGGACAGATTAGAAAACCCGAAAAACTTTGTAAGTGCTTCAGAGAACCTCGAATTCAGTTACGAGGCAAAGCATGTTGTGCAAATCAGACCTCAAAAGTACCAAATGAAATTAAGACCAGGGAAGTTGCAAGAGTTTACTTTCTCCTTTCAAAGCGCTAAAGATTTTCCGGTGGACTTGTATTTTTTATTGGACGCATCTTCAACTATGAGTAAAATTAAGAACATAACTGCAGAACAAAGTGAAAAAATTTATATGACAATGAAGAACTTGACCAAAAACGTCCATCTGGGTTACGGGACATTTGTGGATAAACGAACATTTCCGTTTACAGTGTAAGTTCAAATACTTTTTTATTGATATCTGTTAAAGTTCCATGTTCCAAGGGATAAATATTAGAATGTTTATTTTAGTATAAGAATTAGCATCTAGCAAAAATTTTAATTGTAGATGACTTGTTTTTTCACATTTTTTTTATATTATTGAATCTTGAAAAAAAAGTGGCACATCGATTTGTTTTCATCTGTAAGTAGCTACTTACAAGGCAGCTGCCTTAAATCGCCTTTGTATTGAAATGTTCTAAAATCTTATATAGATTTCTTATTTATCTATATGTTTTACTAAAAGATATAAACTAATATTTTCCTTGATACAGATTAAGTAACTAAAATATGTGTTTCGACCGTTTACGTTAAACATTAAATGGCCCTCTTTCCTTTTTAAACAAATGAATTTTTAACAGGCTAATTAATTAGTACTTTATACTTCGCACACTTATCAAGGACCGATGACAATACAATATTAAAGACTAAAAAAGCAAAAATAAATAATGTTTTAAAAAACTAAAAAACACGTTTTTGTAGCTAGCTTAACTAAAAAGTAGAAAATAAATAATAGTTTAAAAAAGCAAAAAAACAGGCTTTTGTAACTAACTGCACTAAAAAGAAGAATTTTTTTTTCTATAAGTAAAAAAAAATAGAGTGATTAAGAAAAAAATCATTTTATCGTAAAAAAGCGTAGGGTGATTTTTAAAACATTATATAATAACTATAATTTTACCGAAATTTGTCAATAAAATATTTACATTAATTGAAATCTTTTAAAAAAAAATAATGTTTTTTTTCTTAATCACAATTTTACCGATATCTGTCAATGTCAATAAAATATTTACAATAATTGACATCTTTTTAAAAAGAAAGACGCCAAAATGCTTTTTTTTCTTTATCACAATTTTTTTTTAAATAATTATAGAAAATTATTTTCTACTGTTTAGTGCAGCGTGTTTTTTAGTTTTTTAAACTATTATTTCTTTATTCATATTCGTTAAATTTCCATGTACCAAGGGATCAATATTGTTATTAAAATGTTTTCTTTAGTGTAAGAATTAGTATCTAGCAAAATTTTTAATTGTAGATGACCTGTTTTTTTCACATTTCTTTTATTATTGAATCTTCTTAAGAAAGTGGCACATCGAATTTTTTTCATCTGTTAATAGTTGCTTTAAATCGCCTTTGTATTGAAAGTTTTTGCAAAATTTTTCTACTGAAAGGTATAAACTACTGTTTTCCTTGATACGGATCAAGTAAGTAAAATACTAATACTATTAATACCGTTTTAGTTAAAAATTAATTTTTTACCTTTTTAAACAAATGAATCTTCTCTCAACCCAAATCTCAACTCAAATCATCCTCGAGGATTTTAGTGGATTCTAAATTAAGGTTTCTCGTCTAGTTAAGAGTCAGGGTACTGTATGAATGGAAAAATATCCAAAATATCCAGTATCACCAGGCCTCATCGTATACTCGTAATCATAGTCTTAACATCAGCATTAGGCGATGGCGTCATGAGGTGATGCCAAATGTATTCAGTCCATTGATTCTCTTTTCGTTATAAAACACTTTCAGAACCTTTAATAGCGAAGAAACTTACTCATTTCGACATCGCTTAGCATTGACTAAAAACTTCACAAAGTTCAAGGATACTATAAATACAACTCCTGTCGGTCAGAATCAGGATGAGCCAGAAGGTGGTCTCGATGCACTTGCCCAAGTGATGGCGTGCACTAACATAACAGATTGGAGACAACGGGCGAGGAAGATAATTGTCTTCCTCACAGACGGCCCGTATCACGCTGCAGGAGATGGAAGAACTGCGGGTATATTCCAACCATACGATGGAAAATGCTATACTCAAAACGGTATATATACCAACGAACTAGAAATGGACTACCCATCTGTGGGCATGATAAACAAGCTAGCAATAGACCACAATATAATAATTTTGTTTTTCGTTGAATACGATGTTGCTAATGTTTACAAAAAACTGAGTAATGTAATAAGTGGTTCCAAAATAGCGACCTTCGTAAATAAGAAGGAAAAAGATTATTCTTCTGACGATTCCATAGCAGACACTTTGAAAGAAATATACGAAGTAAGTACCTACACATTCACCACTTAGACCTTATTTATACTTTGATTTTTTTCATTGGTTCATGCACATCTTGAAATATTGCATACACGTTGCCAGGGATACAGAAAAGAACATAGAGTACCTTTCATCTAGAAAAAATCTTTTACGCGGGCAAAACTATTACCAAGTTTTGCCCATATAATAATAAAATATGTCCCAGAACAAATTGACTTCAGAATATCTTTTGTACAAACTTTACAAAAAATTAAAGAGTTGTGTTGTAAGTTTAATGTCTATGTCCGTGTGTCTCTGATATGGCAGTCTCCAAAAAAATTAAGTTATCTGAATGTGATTTTTCAATATAAGGCTGACTTTTGTACGCAAGACGCTTTATTGATCATGGTTAAGAACCATCCAGTTTTACCTAGTATAGTTCCACAAAGAGACGTATACCGGTAGACGTCAAATGAACAATCAATGTGAGAACTGATTAAAGTTAAAATGGTAAGAACACACTAAATTTAATATATAATGTGGCCAGGTATGTTGCCTCGCAGGTCTGAGTATGTCATTCTCGCCTGGCAGTCCTGCCATTGGTGGCGTATGTATCCGGTCGTTCGGCTCCCTTCAATACGGTTGATCTGTACGATGACTGACGCTGGGCGCTGTTGGTACTATTACTTAAATATAGTAGTAATTTGTGAGACTGTTTATTTTTAGAACAATATGTTACATGGTACTCTTATTTCAAATGTCCTTATAAGCAATGTAATCAAAAACTTGTTAAAAACATGTTAAAAAATATGCCTGTCGTAGCACCCAGTCCTCGTCCTCTGCCTTCCGCATCCAATCCATCCCTGCTACCTTCTTCAGGTCGTCGGTCTATCTGGTTGGGGAGGCGTCCTACCTTCCGTTTACCGTTTCACGATCTCCACTCTGGGACCCGTCTGCACCAACGGCCATCGGTCCTTTGGCATACGTTTCATTCATTACCACTTCAGTATGCTTATCCTGCGAGCAATGTCGGTAGCTTTGATTCTTTGTCGGATGACCTCCTTTCAAATTTTATCCTTCGAAGAGTCTCTAAGCATAGCTTGCTCCGTGACTTTTAATTTGTGTCCACAAGCTCCACCGTTAGTGTCCACGTCTTCGCACCTACTAGCTTCACGACTGACTTATTCTGACTGACTCATACTCCTGACAATTCTCTTCTTTAATGGTTTCATTGCAATCAATTATTATGATTTGAAAACCATAACGTTTTTTATGAAGAATATTTAATAAAATGATACTTGTTGCTTTTCAGAAAATTTCAAATAAAGTTATTTTGAAAAAATATATAAAGACAAAACATCGCAAAAATATCGATATCGCTTTAACACCCAACTGCGTCTCAGACGACAGTGGTCTTGAGTGCGATGTAGAAGTAGGTAAAGAAAAACAGTTTATTGGTACCATAAAAGTATTAGAATATGATGGATATGACAACATGACTATAGACATAGCAGTTGAAAGCGTTGGGGAAAAACTAACATTAGATATTGAAGTTATTAAGGATTGTAATTGCCAAAGCACCGGAGTGGAGGAAAATTCGACGTACTGTCATGGCGAGCAGAGAATTTGTGGGGAATGTAGCTGTGGAGACAAGAGGTAATATGTACATACATAATTTTAAATTTGCCATCTGTATAAGACAAGAGGTAATATGTATATAAATTATTTTTAATTTGCCATCTGTATACGTACGGCCTTTAATTATTGTGTTAATACTCGAGGTAAATAAACACGTTTCGATCTAGTTACAGGGACCGTAGGCTCGATGAAACTCAGATCACGATGGATGGTGGACAAAATAAAATATATTTACTATTTTCCTCAAGTATTGAACGCAATCCTGACCCCGTTGTCTTAATACTTCCAGATACGGCGAGAGGTGTGTTTGCGAGAAAACTGGGGGGACAGTTTCTAATTATACGTCATCGTGTATTCAGCAAGAAGAAAGTGAAGTCTGCAGCGGCCACGGCAACTGTGAATGTGGAGCGTGTCGGTGCAGGCCTGGGTAACAAATATAAACTTTTTTACTCCTAGGACCATCATTATATTGTCGCAAACAAATTATTTGACCGCAAAAATAAAGATAAATATGGCGTATTTATCCATTTTGAGTAGGTATTTATCCGGTTGAAAACCCATCACTATCCCTCACTGTTCGCTATAGGAAAAAAGGTATTCTTGCTTGTAATTATATATGTGATCTAATTCTTCAAGTAAAACTATAAAAATTCATTATAAGCAAGTCGACTCCATAAGTTTGCTAATCTTGACGGGAGTAATCTGCTCTGTGGGACCGTACCACAAGCCTTTTACGTTCCATTGTGGTATTTAAAAGACTACAGACGCTTTACATTGAAGTTTGTGTATCAAACTATTGCAACATAAATTTACAGGGACATTCATTGTATGTCTGGCTTACTATTAGAATGACTTATTAAATGCATACACGTAACTTATGTAGTACTTCGGAGTCACTATTTGACGTGATTTTTATTACACGATCCATGTAATTATAAAACCTAACTGAAAAAACATCCTGGTCCTTAAACAATTACAATTTTTCATGTATAATGAACTAGCAACCCGCCCCGGCCTCGCACAGGTACAAATTATACACCAAAACCTTTCTCATGAATCACTCTGTCTATTAGTGAAAACCGCATGAAAATCCGTTGAGTAGTTTTTCAGTTTATCGCGAACAGACAGACAGACAGACGCGGCGGGGGACTTTGTTTTATAATATGTAGCGATGAAGAGGGATTAAAAAAATTATCTTATATTTTTTCTAAATTTACCTAAGCAGATTAAACCTCTAAGTTAAACCTTTTTTATAGGTATAGTGGCAAGTTCTGCCAGTGCAATGATCTTAGCTGTCCTCTTGGCGGTGGTAAGTTGTGCTCAGGAGAAAATCGTGGCAAGTGCCAATGCGGCAAATGTAACTGCGAATCCGGCTGGGAGGGCGACGCCTGCCAGTGCTCTAAGTACAATTGTGTAATTGATGGTAAAGTGAGTATAACATCAGTTATTAATAAAAAGTAATTATAATTATTACTTTTAGGGTGGTCAATAAAAGTATGAAAGCAGTTTTAACCCATAGCTTCCACGAAGATAAATTGGTATCAATAATTCTACATACGTACATACATACTACATACATGCAACCACCACTATAATAATAATAGTGGTGGTTGCAAACAAATTCAGTTATTGTCCTGGTTGCCCAGAGGTCGAAATTCGACGACTTGAATTATTGATACAATTAATCTTCGTCGAAGCTTTGGGTAAAAACTGCTTTCATATTTTTATTGACGACCCTAGAAGTCGTTAATAGCTACTTAACAAAAAAAATGGGTTAACAAAAAGACTGAAGTGAATATGTATATGTATGTATATAAAAAAAACATAGGGCCTAGAAATCTTATAAGGTGAAATGCTTATACGATGGCCGATTAATAGACCTCTTTGTGATACAATAGGGGATTATACCCTTTTTTGAAAAGTGTTTTAATTTAATCCTGAGGCAACAGTGAACAACTAATTTTATTCAATCGATAAGTGGCATAAAAATTAATTTCAATTTTACATTTTTAAATTCCCCGGGTAAACCGATAAAAGAGCTTAGACACCATATTGCTCATTTGTCATCACTTTCTGTCGTTAGTAAATGCGTAAATTATTGCAACTTTGCCAATTCTAAAATGAGTTACTATCCTTATGATTCAGTAATCATTATAAGGACCATGGACTGGATGGACTAATCCATCACAATGGATATAGAACAATACATCTAACATCGATGTTTTAACATTCCGTAATTTGGCAAAACAAAAAGCGGGATTTATTGCAAAAAGCTTATCATGAAATGTTTTCAGCGTAGATTTGTATTTTATGTTTACACAAAAACCGTTGTGCATGGTTAATAGTTATATTTAAAGCAAAGCAAAACTCAATCATAACATGAGAACACGCGCCTCTATTGGCGATGGGTTTGATATTGTAGACCGACTGATAGAGGAAACACCGTGTGTGCCTAGCGTCTATAACGACTAAAACATAATAACTTTGTCGGTTCCTTAAATAATGGTAAAATTTTCAAGAAAAAATTAAGTCTGTACTAAGAAAAACTTTATGGTAAGGGCGCTGAACGTTGTCAAAAAAGTACGTGTCATGCTTTGGTATTATTTTGAACATTGTTTTATTAAACTATGGTTCGTTTTATATCTAACTAGCAACCCGCCCCGGCTTCGCACGGGTACAAATTATATACCTAAACCTTCCTCATGAATCACTGTATCTATTAGTGAAAACCGCATGACAATCGGTTCAGTACTTTTTCAATTTATCGCGAACAGACAGACAGACGCGGCGAGGGACTTTGTTTTATAGTATATAGTGATAATTTTAAACGGGCAATTATTTTAAATATAATTGTATGAATTTATTTCCTGTATCTAGGAAATGGCTTCAAACATTTGGATCTAATTTTGTATTTAGATACGATTTTGCCTTTTAAGTTTAGTTTAGGTGATTTGCCCTAAAACGCGATTTCCCAAAAAAAAGAAACGTCTAACGAACAAGCACATACACCGCCTGACAGTAAGCTATTACCGATGCCTCTAAATACAACCAACTCCTGTGGTGCCACCTTTGTATTGAAAACCCAAAGTTTCATCACAATCTGATCAACGGTTTCGGAAACAAACATTGGCAACATTTTCATATATATAGATGAAGAAAGCAAAACGAAGGGCCGTAGCCAGTAATTAATGTAAATTACTATGACCAACTGACATAAACCTCTTCTCTTAGATTGTAAATTCGGTCCCAAACTGATTTCTGAAACCACGTATACGAATAGTATAATTAATCTAAAAAATAATCTAAAGCGAATATACCTTGTCATACAGTGTCTATGTAACTTAACTCCTCCTAAACAGCGCGACAGAATTTGATGAATAAAATTGTGTAAGTTTTGAGTGGGTCCCTGGAGTGTTTAAATTCACAATTGGACGCGATAGGTGGCGCTGCAACTGGTAAATGTGGTAAATGGTTTAGATAGGTCCACAATTAAATCCGGTAGGCGGTGTAGTAAATTTGTATTAATAAAAAAAAATTAAGAAGAGGAACCTAGGGTAAGTGATACCGCAAGTCTTGTTTGGGGAACAGGACTGAGACTGCAGTAGCTCGCAGAGGCTACTACCGTATTTCCTGGCAAGATCTCAAGGACAGGAACACCATCTCGACAGTTTTGGCCACCGAGTCAGATAAGTTTGTGGCACCGTATAAATGACAGCAGAGGTGTGGAGTGAAATGAATTAGGACCGTAAAAAAAATATGTGCCTCCTGTGTCTGCTAGGTTAAGAAAAATAAAAATTTCTGTTATTTTATCTGTGCCATTTTGAAGAAAGTTAGTTACATTATCTTATATTGATTTAATTAATAATCACTCATTGTATTACACATTAATGGTTTTCAGGAATGCCACGGGCGTGGACACTGCAAATGTGGTGCTTGCGAATGCTATCCAAACGCTCAATGCGATAAAAGCGTTCGGGACAAAAATTGCAAATTAATCACAAGTCCCGACTCTCACAATTTGCAATGCAAAGTTTTGGAAGAATGCGCTAAGTGCCAGAGAAAAAGCAAAATCTATGACTGCGTTTCCTGCGACGACGCAATACAAACTAAAGTTGTAAAGGCTTTAACAGAAGAATATTTGAACAGTAGTCCGTGGAATGCTTGTCCTGATACAAAGGTTTCTCTTGGATGTTACTCTAAGTTCGTATACCGTTACGATGATAGCAAATTTGCTCTGAAACTGGTGGTTGAAGAAAAGGAGAACTGCGCTGAAACTCATTACCGTAAGTAGTAAAAAAAATAGTTCTAACTTCAATATTATTAATAATCTAGTAAGTCTAGTTCTTTACTTCGAGTTTGCACGGTTTGAAACAATAGGAGTAGAGTAAAAATGCCCTCCTAATAATAGGCCACAAATACGATATTTTTTATATTCAGTCCTTGTTCCTGACAAACGACGTTAAGCCGTCTATAAAATCGTTTATCAAGAATGATAACAGTAATATTAATATATTTTAAAGACAATTACAAACGTTACCACTTGAAACTTTCATTTTCACTTTGCTGCCTTTGGAGAATTCCAATTGTGCTTCTGAACAGAAGCACCTCGTTCCGTTGAAGTCTGTTATAAAGATGGCCGACCGACAACCCTTTTCACCTATTTATACTTTTGTATTCTGTATTTATTTTTAATTTTGTACAAACAAAGCACTTTTCGGCGCCTTCGGGTGAGCAAATTGTGTTAGCCTTGCCTAATAGCCGACCGAATTTTAAAGACGTACTCACCTCAATATTACAAACGCCTACTAAACTACTATATCGCCATTATTGACATCCACTCAGTTTGAGAATTGCTGCATACTTTTTGTAGGCTTTGAGACATACGGAAAAAAACAATCAAATTTAACAACGACGAACAAGTTACTAAGTATATTTTTAAACATTTTATTTACGTATTTATAGGAAAAATCATAGAAATATTAACATAATAGATAAGTAAACTAGTCGCCTTAAGCCCACTTACTCGTACTTTTTGGTTTACCCTATTTCCTTACAGTAATTACATGTTACTTTTCAGTATTTGGAGGCATTTTCTTGGTGGTCATCATCGTAGTAGGAGTACTGACGTTGGTTGCCTGGAAACTACTGACGGATGCTCGAGATCGTCTAGAGTTTAAGCAATTCTTAGAGAAATCTAAGCATGATGGGAGAGAAACCCAAAATCCTTTGTACGCCCCCGCTACTAGCTCCTTTAAAAATCCCGGTTTCAGAAAGAGGTCTTACAAATTGTAATAAAAAGTAGTTAATAAACAAAATATTTGAAAGCGCAATTTAATTCCACAATGCTATTGGTGTGGTTTCTAAATATTTAATGTCCTCTTAACAACTTCAACAAAACCAAATGCTTACATTAGAAGTTCAATAAATTAATTGATCTTCACAAGTTTCGATAATATTGGTGTATTTTATAGCCTAGCTAGTTACTAATGTCTGTAGACAACTGGCACGGCACAGGTCAGAATGTTTCTTACATAATTTGTCCTAATTTAAAAGGGTTAGTTTTGAGAAGATAATATTCGAGTAGGTATACTCGAAGGTCACCCAAACCAATCATAACTTGTAGTGTCCGTCCTAATACACCTTATAAATTTACTTGGATACATTTTATTTTGTAATAACATATTATACAAAGAAACACCGAAAAAAATGTAAATAGACATAATGTCTATTTATGTGTTGTATTGCTTAACTTGCTCTTTGTTTATTTTAATCTGTAACTTTGTAGACTGTTGTAGCATTCACTACAAACCTTAGTGGTTTCTTAATGCTATAGTACTAATTACTTACCCTGTATTTTAATCTGGTAAATAAATAAAAAAAAAAAAAAAAAAAAAAAAAAAAATTTAGATTTTTAAGGTTTTATATTTTAGATTTCAATAACGATAATATGTATTTGAAACCACTGAGTACTTTTTTTAATTTTAAATTTTGATAATAGGTAATTATGGTTGAATAATATGTTGTTAATTGTATTTAGTAAAAGTGGTACAAATAGGATACCTACTACCAAAATAACATAAATTGCTTGGTGAAATTTATTTTGTTAAAATTATAAAATGTACTTCTGCTAATGTTTCTATAATAAATAATTTTTATTTTCTTTAGATTTGTTTTTTAGATTTCTTGAAATGTAAGCTCGTGGCTAACCGAGTAGGCTAGCTGTTAGCACATTGCAAAGTTAAGTAACACTATCCAGGTCAGTCTTAGCATGGGTGACAATTCTTAACACATTGAGACCCCTCCGTGCCTCAGAGAGCACGTTAAGCCGTCGGTCCCAGTTGCTATACGAACATCTGTAGTATTCGTTAAGGGTAGTTGGTGCCCTAAAAAGTTCGACAACCTGGTCTAACTACAGAACTTCTTTTCTTGTTTTCTTTCAACTGCGACCATAACGCACGAGCTGAGTGAGCGGCCGGCGAGTGCCAGAACCGAATTTTATGACAAACGAAGTACTTGGTCAAACTGCCAACTTGAGGGTAATTATTTAATTTCATTTTTTTTAAACTAAGATTTTTTTAAGATTTTGATTGAAAAATGAAGAACAGTTAACGAGAAATAGCAAAAAGAAATTGGGTGTCTGTAAAGTCAGTTTACGGACAATAATTTTACGTGATAAGGTCATAAGAAAACAGTGGAAGAGAGACAGATGCCGTCACACACAAGCCGAACGCTTAGGCCGATCGTACCTCTCTATTCTCTATCGCTTGTTCCGCGCTCTCACTTGCACGCTCGGCTCAGGCGGAACGTGATAATGAGTCATGCTTTTTCGTGCGTGCAGCCGACGTTCATCGATTTATAAGACGTTATCATGCCAAAAAGGAAAAGAACGTCTTCCCCCCGCCGACTTGGCAGTAATTTCTTATTTATTTTAAAAAAAAACTAAGATCAAACAAAAATAAATTATGATCGAATAATGAAGAACAGTTAACGAACAGTTGAAATAGCAAAAAAAAATTTAAAAAAACGACTTCTCCCCGCTAACTTGAGGGTAATTTTCTATTTTATTTAAAAAAAAAACTAAGATCGAACAAAAAACAATTTTGATCGAACAATGAAGAACAGTTGAAATAGCAGAAAAAATGTAAAAAAACGACTTCGCGCCAACTTAAGACAACCTGACTTGACAAGTGGGCTGCTGTGTCTTGCCTCCTTGACTCATAGATGGCTCCCTAACAAAATAAAACTTGTAATAGTTTTACCATCTCATTCAGAGCTCACAACTATAGAGGCAAATTGCATGCATTTAGATTGCATGCATAGAATTAGATACACAAATTTCACTTTATTTTTCTATTTTTATAGTAGTAAGTATGTAACTGCATATTGTCCTTATTAATAGGTACACTATTTCTACTTGACTAATAATAATAAAATTAACTAAAGAAAGTATAATAAAAAGTATTATACTTATTTTACTTATATTTTCCAAAAAATTGTAAAATTAAATATTTGTTTCATCAAATACGGAAATTCGTAATTAAGGCTTCCTGCCTGGTTTTGAAGAGATTTAATTATAATATTATGTACACCATATACCCAAAACTGCTAGTACTTTGTGTAGTTGTCGTAATCATAACTATAGTTACTTATCTCTAAAATAATAAACAGTAGGAGCTGTTTTTATAATCACTAAATATGTTGAGCCTTAGATAGTTCGTCTACCTGATAGCAGATGGCGCAACTATAACTTAAAATTGCAGATTTTTCGTTATACTAGTACAACATTTTTTATTCCATAGTGTACTCTAATACAATAAGCAAAATGAAGGCTTATAAAGAATATTATACATATTATAGCCCCATTTTCTGTAAGTAGTAAAATAAAATACCAAATGAAATAATATTCGGTATTGAAAGTGATTTTGTAAGTAATACATTCCATATTATTACATCATAAACATATAATAGTAAGGATATATTTGAAGGATTGAAACTATCATTTAATAACTAATCAATGATCGTGGTCTCGATTCTTTGAGTTTGTCACAATAAGATGTCTAAACTTCATTATTTGAATATTAAATGATCATGTTCTTGATACTTTTAATTTATTACAATTTTCTTTAAAAGTAGTAATAAACAGTTTTAGCAAACTTCTATTGAATTAAAAAAAATTATAATCACTATATAAAGGAATAACCTCAGCTAATTTATAAAGTTAAATAAAATAACTTGTGAATAGCTTTAGGCTTTTCTAAATATGAATTTGAGATTTTATAAAAATAGATCTCATAACGTTTTTCCGTATTATTAACCTCTTAGCGTCAACCATCTCATCCTACAAAAACAACAAGCATAATAAGGAAATTTGCACCTATTTAACGAAGTTAAACTGACTTATAACATACACCATATAATTAAAATTACTGGTACTCTGTGTAAAAACAGACGTAATCACACCAATAATGGCTTCTAAAACATGAAATAGCTGGAGCTGCACTTTACAAATTTCCATAATTCCAAAATATTTAATGTTGAGATAGTTCACTTATATGGTAAAAGATGGCGTAACTTAGGCTAAGTTGCTTTTATTCATGACTGCTATCTCTATTGCACATTCGGCTATTCCATCAGTCTATTGCATGCAGCTTGCAAAAACTGCTTGATTCTAAATATTGTGTTATTTTTATCACTAAACATTTGTAATTGTATTTTAATTACCACCAGTAGCAAATAATCTAACGCTTAAAAATAACAATTATGAACAAAAATCATAACTCGCGACAACCTTTTCCGCGCCTGTAGAATGAATACAACCAGACAGGCTGTGGGACGATGGGGAGTCCGTTTCTACGCAGTAGAGCAGTACCCTGGGGTGGGGCTGCACTCAAACCCACCCCATTCATTGACGCGATTCGACATGTTCACAATGGACAGATATTTGAGCCTAGAGTCTCGTTCGTCTGAACCACAGTGATCTTCCAGCCCAGAGTCTCGTCTCAACGTTGCTCTGTACTTTCTACCGTCGCGCGATGCGCCAACCATCATTAAATGATATGAATACCTTGAATTAATATGAGGGCGAGTTCCTTCAACACCACTGTAGTAGAAAATTTGACTCCCTTTTTATAATAATTTCAATTTGAAGGATATTATTAATCACACGCATTATTAAATAATAATATAGATAATATACCTATGTTGACGAAAAATTAACTAAACGAGTAGTGTTGAGTTGAGTAACCTACGAAAAATTATAAAATTGATAAATAATTTATTTTACTTTGTTGTAGATCTAACTTACATTAATTACTATTTCAGAAAGTGAACGATTTGCGTAAGTATATTTCTTAAATTTAGAATTGTTTTGCGTACAAATATTATATATTTACAGTGCGGTTGAAAGTCCAATAACATATTAATATTTATGCACACCTAAAATGGTGTGCATAAATATTAATAAAGTAAGTAGGTAACTAAAAATATTATGCAAACGATAATATTAGATGAAGGACGATGATTTCGGAGAAATTTACATTATAGTTTTAGTAAGCGTAAGCTACAAGTTGGATGCAACAAGTGGAGTAGGTTCAAAGAAAATGACGAAGGTCTCGAAGTGATCTCCTCTTTGCTTTTATGGTTAGATTACTGGCACAACCTTGCACAAAAAATAAGAGCCCCGAGTTAACAGAAAAAAAGTTTATTATTTAAGTCAAAGTTACACTCAACTCAACTCAACTTACAACAAGAAAAATGTTTGCTACAATTTGAATAAAAGGCAACAAATTATGCTGTTACTCAAACAAAAATGATAAATACAGTAAGTGTTAGTCCGCCAGTAGCTCTCCTAGTTCTTCAATAACCAATTTTCGTATTTTTCAAACTTTCTACTCTACTAACTTTCTTTCAACCAAGACGATAGCTAGTAAGCGCACATAAGTTAGCGGCTACCACAGTAAATTTGGAAATACCTAATACACGTATTAGGTACTTAAGGTATTCATAGCGCGTTGTCAACACTATAAAAACATAGACATCTTATTTTTTATTGGGTAACTAGTCTTTGCCCGCGATTTCATTCGGGCGGAAACTTTGATCGGGAACCGTACATTTTTCCAGGAAAAAAAGAGTTCAGTTAATGTTTTAAGTAGTTTATTGTAGAGCAACGCAATTTACAAACAAATTTAATGGATAGATAATAAAATAAACGAAGAATCAGAGAAAAAGAATTCTTTGTACCCCTTTTTAAGAAAATTCGCTGACGTAGTAACGTGAATTTTTAATTTTTACTGTTTATATATAGAAGAAGTGCAAAAATCTAAAATTTTTAAACAATATGTCTTACAACTTTAAAAATCACGTGACAACGGCTTAAAGAGTAACAAACATCCATACATCCTCACAAACTTTCACGTTTATAATATTAGTAGGATGTGTCGATGAAAGAAAACATTCAAAATTTAGCTAATTATAGACAAACTTCTAAATCCAGTTAGCAGTAGCAAATCATGGTTATAACCTATATTTCTTCATCTGTATATTTTTTATAACAAAATAACTATTCAAATTCTAATTATTAAAACGTCGGTGACCTTTAACATATTTTTCTTTTAATATAAATATTTAGATTTTCACAAAACATAATCTTAATAACAATTATATGTACTTAAAAGGCTATGTACCTACTTAGCATGATAAAAAGTAACGAAAGTAAGAAATGGCAGTCTAAATAAAAACTATAAAATTAAACAGATAATAAAAAGAACATAAAACATTATATTTTATTTTCGGGTAAGTCCAGTGCCATCAAATCAAGGAATTACCTAGCTCAAGCTAATAAGAATATATTAAAGCATATTGCAGCACATTGACGATGATGCTCTCCTAAGGAGCAATTTCCGCGAATTTTCCTTGAGCGTAAGTCGATGATTCACCTCGCGAGTTGAATATACTGACAAATCCACACTCTCTCAGTCTATACAGAGTATACAGTCTGTGCTCAGTCGTGTGACAAGGCGCGCGTATTTTATATTTCGAACAAATACCTCGCGTCCTTTGACACGTAATAAAAAAAAGAATTTAATTTATAGAATTTTGTGAAACAATATTTTTCGTTTTTTATTTAAAATAATGAGGACTATGGCTTGTGTGTGGTTTACGGTGTTGGTGCTCATTGGAGTACAAAAAGTTTTAGGAAATGTATGCGAAGAAAAAGAAGCAAGTAGTTTAAAATGTGACGAGTGCATCAGATGTGGAGGCAAATGGTGTAGTGAAACAGAAGTAAGTGATATCTTTAATTAATATCCATCATCATAATATCCACCTAGTTACTTTAATACCGGTGTCGTCAGTTACATAAAAAACTGTAAATGGTAGATTATTCCCTAAAATATCTACTCTCTCGGTATTAACAATTAAATATATTTTTGAGGGTACATTTAAATCGCAAAATATGTCCCTGTGTTATAAATATTTTGATAAAATTACTTGCGCAAACCTCTTACTGAAACATGAATGTAGTATAACTACGCTGTTCCTCCGGTTTAAGAAGCATCCAGATCCACATTAAAACGATCTTACTCTGATACATTGTCTTCAACAGAAAATGTGGTTCTAATTAAAATAATAAATAAAATAATCTTTTTATTAAAAAAACAATAAATTTAATTGATTCCCATTTTTGAAGAAAATTGTCTAGATATTCAGTGCTTAACATTTTCTGATAACAATTTCTAATAAGAACTTAAATTTAATGCATTTAATAACACATTTTTAACATTGTGTAAATAAATAATAATAATAATATCCATTTACTTCCAACGTCCTATCGAGATAATTTATTTAAATAAACTTTTCTCTCATTTGGTGAAATATTATAACATTAAAGAAACTTACTTAATTTTATTTTTGCTGTCGTGAGCAATAATATTATATAAAAAAAAAAGTCATTGGTCGTGAGTCACCTTGATCGGTTTTTTTTAATCCTAAAGTAGGCAGCAGGTAGCAGGTATAATACTACTAACTTTTCCGAAGTACCACCCGATAGTGCCAGTTATAATGGCTTAGGTACAGTGTGGTCAGATTTCTGATGTTCAAGAAAATGAAAGGTACATTGTCATAGGTTCATATACATATATTGGGGATCGTCTGGTAGTCGAAATTCGAACTTCGTTAATCTTTCCGTATTATAACTGATCAATATATGTAGGTATATATTGGACGCGTGTGGCTTCATGGAGGTCGTTTTCATGTAATTTTTAAATTTGTAACACACATTGTTTAAAATTTTTAGCTTTCTGCACTTCTTCGTTTTAAATTTTTCTTCAAAATGTGTGCAACGAATTCTCTTCACACGTTAATTAGATAAATAAATACAAGAAAAGAAAGCATTCCTGATAAAAGAAATCGGTAATTAGTTTTATTCTCTTCCTTGTTTGTAAATTCGTACGTTTACGTATTTTACAATATAATATATAGTCTCTCGGAGACTACATAAGTCTCTCTTGGTAAACATCGTACTTTTAGGAAGGTGGTATAATTGTTTGCTACCTTAGTCGTATAAACATATGGTTTACCAATTCTAAACTGCCAAAAGTAACCATTCATTCATCTGTATCCGAAACCCGTCCTGAATTATTTACATTTAGAATTTTATTTAAAGTGTTAGGTAATTTGCTGTAGAAAGAGTCAGTACCAGAGTTTATCTTTGTACAGCTCTATAAAACTGAATAAGTTTCTCACAAAACATCGTGTAAACATATATGGTAAAGTGATTCCGTGAATCAGAGTTAAATGCGTAATTTTACTAGTTTCCTTGTAAATTTGTGCCTACAAGTAAGGTAAGTCAGGCAGGTATAGTCCAATATAATTAACACAGTACAGTACCGCAATATATTCGGTATAATAATGTTTGTTTCCGTCTATTTGGCATCGAATTACTTCTAAACGACTAACACATATATTTAACTAGCAGCGCCCCGCGGTTTCACCCGCGTAAGTCCCGTGGGAATATCGGGATAAAAAGTAGCCTATGCGTTAATTCAGGTCTCCAGCTATCTACATACCAAGTTTCATCGCAATCGGTTTAGTAATTTTTGCTTGAAAGAGTAACAAACTTCCATCCATCCATCCATCTATCCATACATCCAAACTTTCGCATTTATAATATTAGTGGGATAGTGGGATATAGTGGGATTAGTGTGATACCTTCAAATCTCTAAAACATCACGCTAACCGTGGGGTCTTTGTATCTAATAGCCTAAAACATAACCTTAAACAATATTGACTAGTTTTAATAGCTGTGATTATTAATTCCTTTTCAATACTAAAAAACACAGACTAAAAAAACTAAAGTTACAAAACTTTTTCCTATACTGTCATTTCATGGCAATGTCAAAATAAATAAATAAATAATACATAAGGTTAAGAATGTTAGTATTTATGTACAATTAATAGACATCCTAGTAATTTGCGCCACAGTCATCGTCTTAAAACTTAAAATAATTATTATAATCTAAATCACATTGGTTTCTATTAGCATTACTGATTTCTCATAAGAAGTACTTTGTGTACCAAATGTGCGTCTGTTCTAAGAACAAAGTAATGCTGACAACCTTTTAGTAAATTAATTTACATACATATTATTTTCTTATTTATTTATTATTGCTATATCAGAAATGTATTCCACTCATATTTCGCCAACTATTTCTGTGTACAACGTAATACGAGGATAGTTTATAGCTTTATCTTGACATAATATATTCTGGACTCCAAACTGAATATTTCCTATCAGGTAAAACTAAAAGCAATACGAAAATTTAATTTGCCCGACCCGGGAATGAAAAGTCCAAGATTGAAACTGTTATAACGGGACCAGCGAGCTCTATTTTTCTTAACAGAGACAACCTGTTGGTCGATATTCAACTATAATTCATTAAATTTTGAATGTTTTATTTCAATGTCCAGTATAACATGACCTGTCATAGTACGGACTTTCTGTACATGACAGTCAACATATATACTAGACGTCTATAGCTGTTTGTAGCCGTTTTACCATAATTTTTATAGAAAAAATATCTTATCCAATTATTTTTATTGATATAACTAAAACTTGTAAATGGCTACTAAACAAAGTAAAAATATAAATACGGTCGAATTGAGAACCTCCTCCTTTTTTTCGTCGGTTGAAAATAAATAAAATCCATTGACAAACATAAAAGAAAATAATAATAATAACAACATTTCACACACAAATGGTTCTTAACCGTTTTGTCTTGCCTATTTATATAAAGAACATGATGATCTATACTTTTAAACATACATATAAATGATCAAACCAGTTTTGTCTGACAAAGAGGTTAATAAGAGGTATTTCTAAATGACTAACGTTGTAACGACGCAAGCGAGCAATAAATTGATCAAAGCAAAAAACGAAGATGTCATCCTTGACCAAACGGAAGGAAACAATTGATTTAATAAACGGACTGACGGAGCGAATGTGACCTATTCTTGGTCAAATAATTTCAAACCGATGAAGAATCTTGGATAAACTGCGATATTTTTAAGCCTATACTCTTCCAACAAGTTTATAAGGGACTTAAACGAAAATTTTTAACGACCTCAGCCTTAAAAAATATTGGACGCAGCTGGAAGACACTGTGTTTTTCAGCCAGGAATACACAAAAAATTTAAAAAACAAATTATGATTTTTCGCAGTGTAAATCGTAAACTAAGAGATATACTAAGGCGCAATTATGACTTCTGATTTGGTAAAGAAGTACATGACACACCTCACCTAAAGGGTTACCAGTGCCGATGAACACTCGCATGGTCACAGTATTCCCTGAGCTTAGCCTAACCATAATCATCTATAGTAAAAAAATAGCACTACGTTAGTAGCTCGGCCTAACCCCGTTCTTCAGTCGAAATGCGAGAAATCGAGTAGAAATCTAATCTACAATAAAAATGCCTCTAAAAGATTTGTGCATCTGTCAAAATAGTAACTAAACCATTGTACATTAAGACCTCAAATGCTGGTCTCATATTCCTTCAGTTTTCATTTATTGACAGATATAGTTGGCGACTTATACGTTACATATCCAAAGGCTTTGTTCAAATCATAATACTTTCGTCACTTCTTTGTACAATTGTTTAAAAAAATTAACAATTAGAATACCGTCTCGCTTGTAGTATTGCACTATAATTTCAATGCTGTTTAATAACGTATTATAAATGCGATATATTAACTATTCTGCAAGAAGATGCATTCATATGGAAATATGTCCAGCTCACGATAATAACAACGTTAGGCTTTCATGTCATTGTTCACTATGTAAATAATGTTTAAGAAATTACATAAAGGCCGGCTATAACGATACAATAAGAATTTCGACATAATATAACATATTCTGGCATATAATTATTTATAGGAGCAAATATTCCGTAGTTTGCCGGGGCTGATGTGAAGGGGCTTTATCTTGATACGACAGCCAAGTATCAAGTCTTTAAGTCGATATGTCACATGTCGGTCTTCCTCCAATAATTTTCGTACATCGTCAATGTTCTTATCGGTAGTCACTTCTATGCTTTTATCAGCCTGCCGGACCTTGCATCATCCTCAAAGTTAGAATTGCCGCGATTGAATTAAATATACCACTGTTTTATGGTCCTTAGAAATGGACAAGTTACCCTCAGAGCAGGACTCATTTCCTCGAAATATTTTTCTTTAGTCAAACCACGGTAAAAGTTATAGAAAACAATTATTACACGAATGTCACAACGAGAGAAGTCCGACATTTTCATTTATAAAATTTGAAAATCGAACAAACAATTCCTTGCCTTCAAAGGATTTTTTTTTTAATATTAACGAGTTTATGGTTATGATATCTAGTTTGCATGTACGACAAAACGTATGTAGAGCCCTACGTATATTCGTAATCAAAGATAACTCCGTATTTTATGCTCCTCCTACTAAGGCAAATGCTTGTAAGTATTAGTAGCCTACTACTAGTAGGCATTAATAGTGTACTGGACGGGGTATGAACTTGCAATATCTTGATTACAGTCCGACCGACGCGACGTCTTAGGCATTGAGCTGCACTTTAATTAAAAACTACACAATACAAAACACATTAAAAACGTATCCATATTTTCTAAAATACAGTGGTAACTAGCTCTAAATTTCTTAGATGTAGAATACAAAAAAAGTGTAAAGGACTTAATATTTTGTTAATGATGTAACCTAATTATAAAGTCTAAAATCGTTTGTTATTTTACCATTAACTAACAACATTATTGATACGATAAATACAATAAATTACTAAACGTGTTTAACAAGAAAGATTTCCAACGAACAGTTTAAATGATTATTTTTCTGATTCAACATACGGATATTTTATGAAATTCTCTTAGTTCTTTCTGACTCATCTGTTGATAGAGCTAAAACCTGTTAGGGATCATTAAAAAAATACGTTCGCATACATATCACTTGGCGTGACGATGTTATTTGCCGCAGGTAAATTATCAAATATTATAAATGTCATATCGCAAAAAGGGCCGGGTTCCTAGTTTTATTAGTATACTCTTTTTTATAAACTACTAGCTACCCGGTCACGCTTTGCTGGGACTTAGTAATTTGCAATAAAAAAATATTGTGACTATAAATAAAGATAAAAATTATCCTATCTTTCAAGTTGGACCAAACTGCACAGCTGCACACATTGTGCCAAATTTCATTAAAATCGGTTCATTAGTTTAAGAGTTCATCGCGAACAAACAATGTGACACGTAATTTTTTTGTTATAAAGATCTAGAGAAGGTATCAAACATACAATTTTGGCGGGACATGTTTTGTGGATGACTCCTTACGGAAATACGTAAAAAATTACTACCATTAAAATTCCAGCAAACATTTTATCATATCACTCCCATTAAGAGCGAACCCTGACCAGTCAACTAATTTGTCCCCTACACTAATTAGCCCACACTTTACTGTTGACAACAAAATAGACGAGTTTACTTCACAAAACATATATAAATGTTCTAAGTTTGTAGTGATTTTGAACATTTGTACAATTGGTTTTATAGTACCTATCACGGAAACTTCATCGTACATAATCATATGGTCTTCCAGCACGCGATTGAACCTACGGCTGTGTATGTGATTTGTGGTATGGAATCCCAGTAATATCGAAAAATAACTAAAACTTTGGCGCATTAGGGTAAAATGATGAGAGTAAATTTTTACGATGCGCACACCGTCACGAAAAACCGACATCCTAAAGCTAGACAACATTTTAGTGTTTCAAAAAAAGTTACCAGCTTCACGATAGTGATAAAAATGGTTTTTACATATTACTTTGAGCACGTTTGTAGAATTTGAGGTTAGTTGACGGTATGTATTATTTATTATGATATTTAAATAAACTTTATTTAACTAGATAAAAGTATAACTTCTTACGTGCGTACATAAGCACACACACACTGTTTTTTTGTTCGATTGTTTATTTGTTTAAATGCGCTAATCTCTAAAACTACCAGTGGAATTCGAAAAAATATTTTTGAAGTGGTTAGATTGTTCATTGAGGAAGGTCATATTCCATATAACCTAGTTACACATATAAATTTCAATAACTCCAACACGTATTATCTGCAGCAGACTTAAAGGGTGTTACCCATAGTCAATCTTAAGTGGCATAGTAAGTAATAAAAACCCAAACGCAAAAAGGTCTACAATTTAAGTGTCAACTACAAAACGCATTTTGAACATAACTATTATGACCGGGGGCTTTTAAACATTCGTAATATGATTGTCATTCTCACGGTGATAACCCTATCCCCTCTGGATTATTAACAGTACTGATTTGGTACTGATGGTTTACTGTAATCTTCTGTAGGATGGTTGGTGGTTTTAGTATATGGCCGGGCGAATTGTTTTTGGATTTCGCAAGTTCTGAGAAGCAGCGTGAAGTCATGAATCGCCTCAGCAAACTTCAATAGGCTTGTCCCTATTTTATGAAAAAAGAAATAGCTGGTAAAATATGGGTGTGTGAAACAGTTTTTTTTGTGCGTGTGGTAACCCCCTCGGGCCGTCACCCCACCGGGGTTTTCGGTGGGGCGGTGTGTCGGAATCGAACCTACTAAAACCACACGGTGTGCCGTACTGCGCCTAAAATAGGAGGGATCCGGGAACAGCTTTTATTAAGACATCCGGGTGTGTGAAATACCTTTTTTTTTGTGCGTGTGGAAACCCCCACAGGCCGTCACCCCACCGAGGTTTTCAGTGGGGCGGTGTGGCCGAATCGAACTGACTAAAACCACACGGTGCCGTACTGCGCCTAAAATAGTCTGTAAAATACCTCTATTAACCTCTTTCGGAGAAATACAACCGTGATTTAAAAAATATATTTTTGTATCAGTAAATTTCGAATGCACTCACTTAACTCAAATTACGCTTTACTCAGTGGAATAGTTATCTACTTAATAAATAAAAAGGACTGTCGTGGACTGTGGACCGAACTCTCTAGAGCATAATATAATACAGTATAATATAACACAATGTTATATACATAAGTATAATATCTTCATTACGCTTACAATACACAATCAAGTGAAGTGGCAGTGAACGGCGGTCGATAGACGAATTTCCTGCGCTACCCCATTTTCCAATATCCGTTGTTTAGCAAAACAAACTACTTGTTATATAAGAAGCAACGGCTAATAACATTAAGTTAAACCACTGTATAATAATTATATATGTTTACATTTCATCTTTTCCGGTGGGTAGCGATAGCAAAACAGATGTTTGAATTTGTGAGCATTTTCTCTTTGTCAAGAACAGTTAAGGGAACGTACCTACCCATACTACGTGACCCATTTTTTACAATTTTTTATACCCCCTCGGTCACCACCCGTAGTATATGCCAAGAGCTCTCCCCCTCTAGTTTTCACGTAGTAATTTATAAATATGGTTTTAACTAATTTTTTGCCAACAGTTTGAAAACCTGTGAGTTTAAAAAGCGTTAAACGCTGCGCGCCATATTGGAATATAGCTCGAAAAAGCACGAGATTTCCCTAGAGGATATTAAATACGTGAAGAAAACTTAGAGCCCCCCGCCCCCATCAGAACGGGTCATGTAGTATGGGTACGTTCCCTAAGTGCTAAAATTACAATACTTGTGTAATATGTTATGTAAATTACATGCATTTCGACGTAAGATTACATAATATAACTATTAATGTTATAATTTTATAGTTGTATCACATGTAGGCACACTTTATTTAGTAGGTACTTTTGCTCACATAAATCGCCTTGTATATGTTCCCCAAAAGGACGAGCATATGGTATAATAAAATATGGTAGGAATGATTAATGCCCTCTCGTTGAAACCTTCACCAATTAAGAGTTATTAGGTGCAATTATTTATCTCTCAAGTAGTAATACAAAAAAATGGGTGAACCATGCGAAGTATAGCTTTTATAATAAAAACTAACCCATATCTGAAGCTGAAATCTTCAAAAAACGCATTTAAATCGGTCCATCGGTTTGGAACATACGATATCACAGACCGAGGCGTCATACTATATAATACCTCATTTATTAAAATATAGTAGGGAAAATGAAAACTCTTTTTAGACATGTCTAGGTTTTTTATGTCTATTGGCTTGGCAATACACAACTGATACCTCAAGTGTTGCAACCATAAACTTAGTATACTTAACGTAAAGTATACTACGTTTATGCTTGCAACCGAGTAGATAGTGTTAAATAATCTGTGTTTAGTTCTGGGTTGCCAAATTAGTGGTGAGTAAAAACAAGTCAATTTAGTTTGAAAAAAAAACACTCCAAAACTTTACACCAAGAAGAATTTTATTGTTGCACCAATTACATTAGGTAGAGCTATAAATCCATAAGTGCCAAGCAGCCGCCACTAAGGCTGATATGTGTCTACAAAAGGATGACGTCACGCAGTACCAGCTACGAGTTAAACCAAAACAGAATATCGGCATTTTAATGCGAGCTCTTGACAAAGACATTTACTTATGTCTATTAATATAAGACTATTAAATGTTTAAATGACTCCCTACTATTGAAGTTTCCTATTTATATTGGGTATCTACTCGGCAATAGACGTCTCATAGCGGAATTGTTGCCTCTCCTAAAGACCATCTTCAAGATTAAAAATATTCGGTAGATTCGGTAATGAATATTGGTTAAAAGAACCTGCTCCTTATAAGTCAGTTAAAAGTACTAACATCTTACTTTTTTGTTAAATACTTGGAAAACTTCACCAGCGATGCTTACCACAAGAGTCTAACGAATCAATTACTCAGTGAATCACGTTTTACACATTCGATCATTGTTATTTTCACCATATATGCTTAAACCGTTGGCTCTTTGCCATTCAAACCCTTTTGTCAGTGAGTACGGGAATAACTGCCGCTCGCTCATATTAGTAAATACCAGATAGTGTATGTGGAATTCAATGTAACGATGCACTGTACGTTGCAGACGCTCGGGCGTTTTGTTTATATCAAGATAAAGTTGATTGAATAATCGTTGGTGCCAGTATTTTAAATAACAGAACGTTAATATTTATATCTGTCTTTGTAAAAACTGTCTGTCCTATGTATAGATTATTAAACTGTCACAGAGTTGGGAAGTGCGTGTGATAAGTGGTAAAAGGTTCGCCATATTTGTACCTACCTAGTATGAGCTGGCAAAACGTGGGTGGTCATTCTCTGCCTACACTTTCGGGGAATAAAGGCAGTAACCACGCCCTTTTTTCCCTAATAAAGGTCTTATAAAGCTGATGAGTGTATTTGTTTATTTGTTAATTGCAGGAAACACCAGGCCGAATTAAAAATATATTTTTTTACCTGTAGAAAATAAAAATCCAAGCCGTTTATTAACTTTCCTATATTATGATGCAGTAATTGTCAACACAGCGGTTAGAAAAATAAGTGAAACACCCCTAATTATTATTTTTGGGTTACCAAAGTGAATCGAGCATACCTGAGCCACTTTTACTGAAACTGCTTAAACTACTAATCGTAGAGCAATGTCGTTATTCTTAATTAGTTGGAACTACGCCAGCTTAGGTACATTTAGAGTCGCTCTCCTCACATGTGACCTCAAGGAGTGACATAAATCTTTGTGAAATTTACAGTGATATATGTCATTCCCGTCGGAGGTCCCGTAATTCAAATATTAATGCAGGAAATGTTGATATGTCCTACGTTCATAACAGTGTCTCCATGATAACCACTTGATTTTAGGTTATCGTGTCTGCGATCTCCTGTAACGTGGAGGCATTTCATCATTACATATTATAAAACAAAGTCCCCCGCCGCGTCTGTCTGTCTGTCTGTCTGTTCGCGATAAACTGAAAAACTACTGAACGGATTTTCATGCGGTTTTCACTAATACACAGAGTGATTCATGAGGAAGGTTTAGGTGTACAATTTGTTAAGATTTTATGTAAATTTATGTATTGTGTGTTTTATGTAAAATTATGTAGATTGAAATATGTTGATGATTGTTGAAGATGTCTCTGCTACCCGTGCGAAGCCGGGGGGTTGCTAGTAAGAAATAACTCACAAAGTGTATGTAATTTAAACAGTTAAATATTCCAGCAAATTTCATTAAAAAAATTTAAGGAACTATATATATTATGCAGATCTCAACTTGATATGCATTTTACAAGACGTGGATACGACGAGCAAGAACTAGTTATCTGTTAAAAATTGGTTTATTCTATTGAAGTAATCTGATCATCATTAAAATCGGAAATATTTTAATGCTTTTATTTCTATATATTGTAATACTTTCACTTCGTATTGTTATTTTATAAAACAAAGTAGGTACGTAGTTTAAAAAGTTCTTAACAGGAGGTCAGCAAGTATACATGCCTTTAGTCATGTACACACAGCATAAATAATAAAATACATATTTGCTAAGTTCCTGGCAACATGCAGGCATTTCTGTTGTATAAATATTATTATTTAATATTATATATTTTATATTTATTAAATCAAATATCAATTTATTTAAACTATAGTTAAAAATATCTTCAGATTTAAATCATGTTGTTGTTTAACCACTTAAGCCGAGATTTTTCAATACCGAAGACATGCAAATCGAAACCTAGGTACATATCATACCTCAAATATAAAGCTTTCGGATTGCGTGAATATACATTAAAGGAGATATTTGAATTGCTGTTGATTTTTTATTGATATTGAAATGAATATAATTTAAACTCCTTAAGAACTCCAATATTCTCCGTAAAACTTTGTTATCAAACAAATCTCTACTTAAGAAGAACAATGTAATCCATCTCCACGCTAATACACATTGGGTTAAACGAAGTGCACACAAAAACAAACATCCGCGCAAACACACCATTCTGAGAAAATATTATACACTACTCACTGACCTATATCTGGCCCTGTTTAATACATTAAAATCTTACACAATTTCCATGCCCAGCCGTGTAATCGAGGGAACCATTTAAACGCAAGCTCGATGAAACATGCGTCACCGTCATCGATCATTGCTATAAGTTGCCCACATAAACGCAATCTTCGATTACTTTATGCAATTTTTTATAAATCATATTTTTGCAATTATTTGCATGAACTTTACGCTCTTTCGACATGTCATTCAATCCGTTACCCTTTTGTTATACTGTAAATTGAGTATAATCATAACCTAAGTGTGATTGATTGATGGGGTTACTGATCGTTAGGTAATGTTGATATTTTCAATGGGCTTGGACCACGCCACCTGACATTTGGAGTCACTCACCTGACATATGGCCCTTAAGAATGACACAGATCATACAAAAAGGTTAATACTGAGTCAAAATTTCAGTCGGAGGTCCCGTAATTTAAATGCCTATAAGAAATATCGAATCGATTTGTTCTGAACTTTCGTTTGTGGGTATACGTAAGTTTTAATTTAAATGGTACATATCTCAGTTGTTTTGGTGATATAAATACTTATAATGTTGTAAATAAAGTCTCAAACTTGTAATCCTAATCCTTTGTAGTTTAGCTTCACATACTTTTATAAATTGGAGACATAATATTATAGTGCTGCGAAAGACTCATTTATATTGGGATGTGCAGTGTAGATTGCTAATGGAGATTTCAGAACAAATAGATTGTTACAATAGTTATGTGAAATATGTACTTGCCATAGACATCATCTTTCTTCATTACATTTTCAGTATACAAATTATATGAAAAGATTTCAGTTTCAATTCGAGTGTGACCTCTTTTATTATGAAGCTCTATTTAATATTATCAAACACATTACCGTGAACGTTTGGAAGTCAAATCGGATCAATCATTTGGAAAACAAAGCTGTGTGCCGTAATCTGACACTTTTTGTTTGGCTTCGGTCTTTCACTTCGCATTATACACATAATGTGTTTAACAATATAAGCCTCTATTACTGCTACCTATCATACCAAACTAAATTCTATTCTATGCTTTGGACTTATTTAATCGAAATGGATTTAATCTGATGAACATGGGTAAGTTGTCCTAACCTTTCAGACACAAACGATCCTTATTTTACAATTTTTATCAGTGTACGAAAAAAAGTGTATATAAAAGCTATTAGTATCGCAAGGTGCTCAGATAATTGATTAGAAACTGCATCTCTGTGATTTTAACTTTTTTCTTAGATCGCATGACCGTGGCACAAAATGCACAAACTAATTGCGACATTACTTGCGTAGTGTTAGACTACGGTTACGTACAAATTTAATTTAAGTTTCATTAAAATACTGATCAAAAAGTTTTCAACTTTACTAATGTAATCTGTAATAGATCGACTGGCTTACTCTACGATAATTACAAGGGACTAGACCAGACAAACGAGTTTAGTTAACCATGTGATAACTAAACTCGATATTTCTGTCAATTTAAGCGATTACGTTAAATAAGGTACTTACAAAAGAAACTTTTAATCGAATAAGCTTGTTTAGGACTATCTAACTATAAAGCAACCACATAAACTACAAAATTCGTGATTACTTGTAAACGTAATAACTGAATATAAATACAAACATCGACTTTATTGTGTCCATGCTAGAGTCGCTATTTATTTAAATGATTTTGCAGAGTGAGACTTCTGTATCTGTAGTATTATGTATACTGTGCTTTTAGAATTGATGTAGTCAAGCCACTTCTCTTATCGCAGAATCAAGCACTCTTAATATTGATGGCCCCACCGAAATGCTAATTGCAGAAGAGTGGATTCAACCCAAAAATGGTCGTACTTAAAAACGAAGTATGCCATTGCAAATCAATCAGTACAATTACCAGCGCTCCACATACCCACATTAACATGTTTTAAGTTTTAACACCGTGAAACATCTCAGTTCTTTCATGTTAACATTCTTGCGTAACATTTACCTTTAAAAATTGGTGTAATACAAAGGGCATGTTCAAAGTTGTTCGGCAAGTTAATAAGTTAACGCAACCGCGGCTGTCTAGCTATAATTGAGTGTTGGACGGTAGTAGGTAGTTACTCCATAATTGTGGAAGATGTTTCATTCTCATATATTCATAACACTTACTCATATGTTATTGTGAAAATGTTAGGGATTAACACATAAATTGTTTATAATGAGGCTATGAGTTTTGTTAAATATTTTAATATTTAACTACACTAACAAGGTATGTTGTGCTTTATACCTCTGGATGTTTGCGTTTTTTTATAGTCAAGCATTTTGCTTATTTGGGAACTCAAGTTTAGTTAGTTCCTGTTTGTATATTATTCATTTAAGTAGTGCCCGAAAATCAATATCAGAGTTATTCACTCTACGTACTAACGCTCTTAACAATAGACAGACAAATCTATTTTAAGATAATGTAAGGTTGTCTAATAAAGATGCATGTTTTAAAGAGTCAACCAAATCACATGAAAGCTGCTCTGCTGAATATTAATAAAAAGATTTAATTTGTTAACACATTCAAGCGTCACGAGTATTCGAAAAGAATGTCTATCTAATCTTTTTCTTAAGTCTTGTAATCCTATGAAAACTAACATGTAAATAACCATAAAAATAGTACATATTAATGTACTTCAACATAGTAAATAGTATAAAATAATGTAAGCTGTGTCCTTTAAAATTCGCAAAGAAAACATTGTAAATATGTAAATGTATATTTTGCAACATTTACTTAACTTACTAAATATGTAAATAATAATTGTAATAGAAATCTACTCAAGTAATCACTAAAACTCTGTATCAAATAGCAGAGCGTATCACATCGCATAAACTCCCGTGGGGGGTGTTTAACTTTCCATGGGAAAAAAACAATGTTTAGTCTTACGTAATCTTATTAATTAAACGTTGTAAATAGCTTGTTACTGTAGTTGAGTAACAAATGCACTATCCATACGGACATATGTTTATTCGTTCCAAACGATAATTTCGTTCTCTGTCATAATAACACGAAATAGTTTCTTGACCGACTCAAACTTTGTTAATTATTATATCGGTTAACACATTTTCAAAACTTCGAAACTAATAATTAATGATCTGAACAATTATATTTCTGTAATGATTTACCGTGACGTAATGATAATGATAAAATGCTATTCTAGCATTAATTAACTAATTGAAGTAATTTATAACAGCTCAAATATATAATTATAGTTATCATATAAAGTGAAATGAAACGAACAAGATATATTACAAGTATATGCTGTAAGTAAAGTATATCTTTGAAACTAAAGGAATGCCGAACACATAGGGTCGCTCTTTTGTTGTAGAATCTCATCATCATAGCTGGCAGCTGTTGTTAGACTTTAATTATTTGCAGACTATCAAAAGATGTTTCTAGATGTTGGTAGTGAAATGAGAAAAGAAAACTTACAATATCCGATATCTTCGCCTTAGATCAAATAAGGTACAGACAGAAAATGGGCCTGTTGGTCTAATGATAAGAGATCCTGACCGCTGAGCCAGAGGTCGTGCGTTCGATTCCCACCCAGGACAAATAATTGTGTGATGAGCATGATAATTTGTTCTGTGTCTGGGTGTAATTTATCCTACTAATATTATAAACATCAAAGTTTGTGAGGATGTATGAATATATGTTAGTCTTTCACGCAAAAACCATTGAACCGATTGCGATGAAACTTGGTATGTAGATAGCTGGAGACCTGGATTAACACATAGGCTACTTTTACTGGCGCGGGTGAAACCGTGGGGCGCAGTTAGTATATAATATGTATGTATTTAGAAGTATATAATTAGATAGTAGATGCAGGCTCTGTCTAGTTTGGGATCAGACGGCCGTGTGTGAGGTGTGTCAAGTTATAAAATGAAAACCAATTGCTTTGAGTAATGCCTCAAAATAATGTTACTTTCGAAAATAGTGTTTTTTCCTGTTACATGAAAACGATTTCCTCGTTTCACAAATATGCAAATATGTGTTCGTTGTCCCGATATATTTTTCAGACGACAGTGCAATAAAAAAGTTGGCAGCCTCCCAAAAGGCTGTTGGCCTTAGGATTTTCATTCTACAAACTCGTAGTTTAATAAAAGTTAGACCAATCGAGTATTCCTGACGATACCTATGTACAAACATTTATGTATGCTTAAATTTTGGGTTTACCCTTACCGTTTTATGTTTAATTGTTGTCTACCGTGTTGTGTTTTATGGTGTCGTACCTTACCATAAAACACCATTTGTTAAACATATTTTGTTTATTATTGCATCTTATGCGTTCATTAAAGTAAAAAGATCATCTAAAGTAATTACACTTATCTCAATATTATACAGTTTATTATATTTAGTTATACATGTGTTAATACTCTGCAAGACTCATTCTCTGGTTTTCCAAAGTTTTAATGACAAAATAAACGGTCGTTGAATATATGCGCATTTCCTTAACATTTCTTTGTAACGAATAGAAATGTCTAATTGGTTTTTCCATATGAGTATGAATGGCAACTGTGATAACTTATATACATATCAATTGTTTCTCCTACCTACTGGCATTAAAAAAAGGTTACTAAGAATATTTTGTACATTTGATTTAGCAATTTTCGCGGAATGGTTAAGTAATAAAATGCATGCTTCATTTTGTTTAATAACGGAAAAGTTTTAATCCGGTATTTCCCCTGTAAAAACATCTTAAATGAAAAATATGCTCCTGTTCAATACTGTTATTGAACGATGAAGGCAAGACTATTTGGAGAAAAGCCAGCAGAGACTCATCGATTTTTCTGCAAACTTGTTTACTAGTCTGGGAGTTGAAAGTTCCGAGTTTGCGAAGCACTGTCTTTTACTCAAAGTGCGACGACCTCTTTACAGAATGTAGAAATGGCACTTGCGTTCTTATTTTGTTTTATTTTTAATATCTGTGTCGCCTTGGTTCGTTTTACTTTTTGGCGCAATACGTGAGAGTATGTGCGGCTCACCGAAGCGTTTTGTTCTGTAGCCTTAATATCTGTTTTTAATTGCACATGATGAGGAATACTCAAGAATAACTTAAGACATGTTTCATACTTCTGATGCCCTACATTTTTTGTCTATGATTCAAAAAGCAACACATTTCCCTTTTCCTAAAATTAAATTGAAACGATGCATAAGGAGTAATGTATGGTGAAATAAGGCAACAAGATGTTAATGTTTTTTTCTGTACAAAACAGGCGCAGAATCCCTGTGATAAATATGCGCTGGAGCTATATTAAGCCAGCTATCAGACTATGAGTACATAGGATGATTGATAGTGTATGGAAAAACCTTTTATATTCGATGAAATGAATACAAGAAATAGACACAAATTACACGGAATGATTTCCACTTTATACGAATCATTGTAGAAAGCACGTTTAGTTAGAAACTAAGTTTAGAGTCTCCTACGCACTGTGGGATAGAGTCACATCATATCACAGCACAACTTCATAACACATCTCTTCCTTAATTCACATCCCTATTATTCTTATTAGCCTTATCACAGCATAAGCACAAGCATTCCAGTACAAAACAACGTGAGGCGACTTGTGGTTAGTGAACCTAGCCCTGACATTACAATAACACCTTTATTAAAATATAGCACACTAAAATATGCACATTCAAGGAATTCATTTTATAGGAACGTATTGTAAATAAAGATAATGACACAATGGTGTGGAGTTACCAAGAAAACATCATGATGCGGGTGATCTCATTTATTTCAAAAAAACAATAACTTTTGTGTTAGAATAATAAGATTAAAGCGACATATTTTAGCTCTATTAAAATATCGAATCTTATAATAAAGTGGCAGTGTTAGGCAGTTCACTACCAACATTTTTGTGTGGTTACAACCTTCATGAGCTACGAATTTTCTGGCATTCCTTTTAAAACGGCCTTACACTCGAGAAAAGAATTTCCCAAATCGGATGATAGAACTATTAGGTGATATTAAGGCTATCGATATTGAGGCGTTTGACCAAACAGTCAAATTTATACTAGAAAACAAAGCTGTTAGTTAGTCTTCTTTTTATTTAGGAACGGAACAACGGGTCGAACATGGATTTTTGCAAAGAAATAGCAGCGGTTTCGCAGATTGACGTAGGCAATTTTACATCCCAGCAAAAAATACTGTCCTGACGTACGATATCCAATTTTTGTACAAATTAAAGAATTTACTGAGCAATATTTCATCAGTTCATTCCACTACTGGCTATTAAAAGAGGCGTGACCTGTGGAAATTGTAATTTTATTCAAAAGATTCATTCATTCGTTCAACCATTTTTTTCATTATTTTTATTACTTTTGCAATTTCGGCAGTCATTTAAGTGCCATTTTACGTATATATGTATTTTCTTTTATTTAATTTTACATTTGTGTAACTTTATTCCATACTAGTTGTTGACGGCGACTTCGTTCGCTTGGAAATTGAAATTTATCCCACGGGAACCGATTTTCTACTCAGTTTGCTTAATTTTTCATTCGTATGAACCTTCTACACAGTATTAGAAAACATAAAAAGAAAAGATGAATAAAATCGGTTAAGGCGTTCTCAAGTTATGGCGTGACCAAGGGAAATAGAGATTCATTTATACATATATAGATTATACTTTTATTACGTTACTACGTAATACTGTTAGCTATGCTTACTTTTGTTTTAATTTACACAATAACATTGAGGAGTTGGAACCACAGCTACAAGTTTATTATTTTATTTAAGACACCACTGATCGGATCGAAGCAAACCAAGTGATGTCGCAACAGGGAGACAACCTTTCTATAGGTAGTCTTGTTGGGTCGCCCACGCAAAAGCTAGAGATGAGCCGGGACGGAACGGTTTACTATCGATAATAATTTTAATAATTTACAATGACATTGTGTCATAAAAATCTACCTAAAACATTTTTGACACCAAGAATTACAGTTGCAAAAGCCTCATAGTAAACATGTGAAAAGTGAATTTACTATAATATGATGAAGTTATGTACGAGGGTTTAGAAAAATCACACGGGGCCGTCCTGACCTGATGCTACAACACCTTACGTAGGTCATATATATATAACACGTATGTTGACAATGATATGAGATTTTTTCTCTCTTTTTGTCTTTCCTTTCTGTCTTTTCTTCATCTCTCTGTGTCACGGGGGCTTCACAAACATTCAAACAGCGCAAACAGAGAACACCCAGACTCCGACCCAGACCAGACGGGACAACTATTTGTGGATCACAGAAATTTTAGTCCCGTGTGGGATTTGAACCCACAACACTCGGTGCGGCGTAGTGCTGAGATAACCACTTGAACCATTGCGCCATCCATGCCATCAGAGATCTACGATGTCGGTTTATATATAAACGTATGTGACTACAAGTGAACAAGGAAATCTTAGAAGTGATGGACAGATAACGTGACTCATCATTATCAAAGCCAAAAACTTAATACTTTTCTTGAGTAGCTATAATTTACCACAGTCACGGTACTTAGGAGGAGGTGAGCGGGATTGTACTCGTATAAATATGCTACATTAAATAGACGAATTGTGTGTTACCGTATTTAATAAGTCATTTTCTCACGTACGTAAACGTGCTAGCACGGCAACAACCAGGTATGCATACGTCCCTACACACAATTAACAAATAAAAAATGAATTGTAGAACAAAACATATCGATAAAGTGTAACAATGCTTTGTGCTCATACATGCCCTATAAGCCTTTTGGAAACCGAGGTATCCATACTGCTTTGATTTAAGAAACTTGTCGATAAACATGGTAGTGTAAAAACTAAACCTGAATGGATATGACTGTGTTAAAAATTAACAACAAAATGTATATGGTAAATTACGACTTTGTTAAGTTGAAATTCATACAAATTACTACAAATTAATACAAATACAAATTATTTATGTATTGATGGCAACACAAAATGTTTGAAATGAATTTCTACATGTCAGCCGAATTGAATTATATATGCCCAAGAATTTTCCAGTCTAGTCTAATATTTCTAATATTATTATGTCTTTAAGGTTTTTCCAGTCGATGGACTATAAATTTCACTCGCTGTGTAACATCTACTGTAATAATATCAGACCTGATTGAGAATTACGGTCCAGTAGTACTCAGAACGGGTCTCTAGAGTATTTTCCTCATCAATTTCTTGTTATACATAAGACATTAATTATAAATAAAGATAGATTCCTGTTATTGCCATCACATAGGGATTATCCATTAATCACGTGAAGCTCAAAAGGGGGGAGAGAGTTCGGAAAAAATTACGAAAAATCACAAGGGGGTGTAGTAAGATATCACGTGTATTTATTTTTTCGTAGAACACGTGATTATATCTGTATTTAAAGATAATATTTTGAAAATTTTAAATATATTTTGAACTAAAAAAATACACGTGATTTTGGTTGGTGGGGTGGGGTTAGTGTAAAACCTCACCACGTATCATCAGGATGAAAAAGTTGTTAAAAAACATCAGGTGATTAATGGACGACCCCTTATAGGACATTGATACTGTCAAATTGAGAAGATAAGCATTAGACAAATTATAAATATTTATGCCGTTGAATGATTTGAAACTTTTGCGTTTTCTACGTAGAAACTACTAGATTTTACCGGCGGCTTCACTCCCTTAATAGTTATTTTTCTATCCCTTGGAAGCAGTACTCTGTTTCAAGTTTTTCATCTAATATAATACCGAAATGATGGAAATGAGGAAGTAGGTTATCAAATCCATATTGACAGCCAAGACTTACGAACAGAAGTATCTACTTGATTTGTTATAATTAGATTTTCCTTACAATAAACATGACAAATAAGCAAGCAACATTGACGTTAAATATAAATATTTAACTTCACCGATTTACCTTAGCAACTCCTTTACCACGGGCAGGCCCCGATAGGACTAGCAAATAAAATAACTAAGTGTTGTGTCCTTCTGCGGTAATACAAATCAATTGTTCAAGTTTTATATACTCCTAGATGTAAACATAATCTGACAGTCCGCCTATTTCTGTGCTAGCCGCCACACAAGTCAATCGCCAAGATAAGGCCCGAACGGGTCAGGAATTTTATCACGGTCTCGAAAACTATTAACGTTATTTTATATCATCAATATGAAATATTTGAACAGCATATCTAATAATTGCCTAAGCAGAACTTGAGTATATATTCTGTCAGTAAAATATTGGTTACTTTTGATTAAAGTTGTTTGTCTGCATGCTGTCTGTTCAAATTATTATTATTTGGACAGTTTTTAACAGTAATATTTTTTTTTAAAGACAACTCGCGCATTAGGAATGACTCCTGTGTCGCGGAGGACTTTACAAACACACCAATAATGGACACAAAGAACACCCAGGCTCGGGTGGGAATCGAACCCACGACCTATGGCATAGCAATCAGGGTCACTAACCACTAGACCAACAGGCCAGTCAAAACCATTTGTTTATAACAAACAGATATCGATTCACAAATGTTGTATTAACAGTACTGAAGCATAAAGACACTATAGCAGACTATATACTATTTATTACTTTTCTTTTTGGGACTGTACTTGGCTTACGTAGTAACTACTCAGTAATCTGTGACTTGGCTCTAATTTTGCTTTGCTTTAATAAAACAAAAGAGATAATGAACTGCATACGTAGTAGTAGTCCGACACATTTTTAACAAATTTTTGCTATCATAAAGGCTAAATGGTTAAAATAATTTAAAATACATTTTCGAGGATTAACTTAAAAAGTGAGTGAGTGACTGTACTATAAGTACATGTACATATTATATACTCACATTAAAGGACTTTTAACCTTCTGTGTTACTGTTTTTCCCTTCATTTGACGTATATTACAATTTATTGATTACTGATAAAACTTTAAAAAAATGTCTAGTGCTTCCCGAGTCTAAAATGTTATCACTTGAAGTTTTTCAGTAACTAACATTTATCTAATAAACATAAGAAAGAAACTCTGAGAAAAGTAAAAGCGTATCTTCATAAAGAAAGTATGCGCAGGCGCAGACCATACTTATTTAAAACATACTGACGTACTTTCATAGATAATATTGGATACTATGTCTCGCTCACACGAAGAGAATTACAAGAGTATCGGAAAGATCAGCTCAGGTCGCGAGCAATCATCAAGATCGGTGCTGTTACTCCGACACCCACATAGCCTGTTTTATATGCACTGTCGACTATTAAGGGTTTATTGCCCTTTCACTATAATATTAATGTAATGAGATACCTCGCAACGTGAGGGCAAATTGGAAGATTATCTTTAAATATAATTTAAAAAGGTTGCTTTGTTAGGTCCGATAGTTACAGCCGCAAGGCACAATTACAAATCTGTAGCAAGATAAAAAATAGACATATTAACTAAAATACTTTCATTTTCTGTAGGACTCGGGTGCACCGAATGGACTTAGAAGCTAAAAGCGGCAGTAGCGTAATGGCTAAGGTGTCGGACTTGCGATCAAGTGGTTGCGGGTTCGAACCCCACCCAGTGCACTACCGACGTGAACCCACTCCTAACACAAGCATTTAGCTTAGCTGGAGGGTTTAACAAGAATACTAGTAATGTGTGACCCACGTTACTAGTAGAAAAAAAAATTAAAAACAATAAACATAATGTTCATATTTTGTTATAATATAACCACCACCACCACCAAGTAACACATTTTTGTGGTTACTAAACAATTTGTATTATTGCCTACTCTTAATTGTAATCAATACTAAAATGGACGTCTAAATCATACTCTACGCCACCGATTTTAAACATCTATAAAATCAGAAATCTAAAAGCACATAAAGTCCGTAAATTAGGGCCGTAAATAATAATTTATTTAGTAACACGTTTTAGAGTACATACCTATATCCACTCAAGAATAAAACCCATCTTTAAATTGCTAATTGAGGTATTACGACTGACCGCTTAGTACACTTTGATGTCGCTGCCCTTTACTACTAAGAAAGGTATTATTACACTACAATACTATGCGTATGTAGATAATAGGTATTATCATTATGGTTTTATTTAAATCGTCTTCAATCTTATCCTGCAGTTAAACAGCATTCCTTTAAGTTAAATTATTTTCCGTGGGCGTCGAGGCCCGCACCCATACTTTCTTGATATATAGTTATCTGGAATAGACAAATGGGAACAATAGTTCACTTTGGTATCATTGTGGCCAGCGGCAATTAAATAAGATATAAATATATATATTAATTTAGCTTAAGGCAACATAATATATCGATGTATTTTGTAATAATTTTATCTTGTATAGCATAAAGTCAAGCGTCAGTTATTAAATTTAGTTCTCGAATAAATTATGCATATTAGACACGGTTTTACAATGTTTTAGCTTTTACGTAATCTGTTCATAAAATATTTAAAATAAAGTGTTAGTTAAAGGTATAACTACCCATTTTCCTAACCGTGGTGATATTACAGATGATGATTTAGTAGAATATCTGTAATACAAATTACTGTTTTAGTGCTATTATCCAAAAGAGAAGTCCATATCGGTCGTCTAAAATGCTATACGTCTCGGCGTAGTGTCATTAACTACCGCTTTTATCAAAAGGTACCACCGTAATCTTCACATACTTCGCACCTATGCATGTCGTTATTCAACTCTCGAACAAACACAATATAATAACCTAATTGCTACTTTTCAATATGCACACTGGAAAAAACAACCTATAAAATGCAGCAATCGATTATGTTGTTACCAAGTAGCAAAACATTACATCGTATGTGAATGGCTTGTGATTATGAATACCTACATTTACTAGTTGTTTACTTTCCAACAGATTATTCATTCGCCCTTCAGAACACCATCGCTATACGCATTTAACAATGCACCTAATGAGTGAGACAGGTAGCTTATTGATGTATCGATGTCGTGTTAAGCAAGTTACCAACTTGGTCATTACTTACCGATCGCCGGCGCCAATGAACATTATACAGTGAAATAAGTTATATGGATATGGCTATAAATCGATTATAATTACACTGCACTTCATTGTCTTATTATATATTTATTCAAGATATTCTTAAACTTTGAAAGTTGAAAACTAGTTTATGGTTATATTGCATTCTTTTACATGCATCTCGTGTGTGCATTCATTTACAAATACCTTAGAAGCGACTTACAACAGTCAACATGAAATCGATGTAACATATCTGAATCTATAACATTATTAAATTATAAATATAATAATTTTGTGTAGTAAAAATATATATTAAAATATAGTATGTACTCGTTTGGTCTTTAATACACCTATCTGATTTTTTAACCACTTACAAAGTAATCAAATATAGTTCAGTTTTTACCCAGAGCATAATTTATTTCATAGAAATTGTTTCAGTCAATATAAATTTAATAAACCACGAGTAAATAATAACTATTAACTCACCTTCCGTATTGGTTTGATTTAAAACATACGTTACAGAGGGTGCAAAACAGTTATTGACAGCTGCGTAGTTTTCTTTTATTTCAAGTTAAATTACAACATCTTTGCTAACGCGTACGTCAAACTGTGAGCATTTTTAAAAAAACATTTGGTGTTAAGAACACTTATTACAATTAACTTCGGCGTAAAAATGTCAAGGGTGATCTGGCCACGCTCTAGTTTGAACGAATTTCACGCCCTTGTCACATCTAGTTAACGCGCGCTACATCAGTTAACCTAACCGGTTTCAATCTGGACCGCATCATTAACATTGCAATTTGTATAATTGCAAGCCTAGGCACAACAAACCGTATATAGAAGAATTAGTATGTACAGCCGGACATTCCTTTGTTGATAATATGGTTATAATGGGCGAGTCATTTCAGATTTATGTTTCTAACTGATGGTGAATGTATTGGCGGTTATACTTGTAAGGTGCGAATGTGTCAATCATGATACATTATGTATAGAAGACATATAGTCCCACACTATGATTTTACAATAACAGAGTTATTTATAAATGCTTCCTGCAGTTACATTTTGTAATGGTTATAATATGATTCAATTTGGTAGATGGGCTTTTCAAAAATCGATGGCTTAATTATCAAACTTCGTATCTCCATTGAGTCAAATTTTACAAGAGTATGAAAAACGATTTTATTAAATAACTAATTGTAAAACTTATATAAAACAGCTTTATTTACATGTAAATGTTGTAATAATTGATTTATATTGATATATTTACATCTGATAACAGTATTAAATAAATGGACTTACGTATAGTTCTTGAACATGCGTTATGGATTTACCAAGTGGGAAATATTTTGTAAATACAAAAGAAAACTAAAAACAATTAAAAAATACGAGTGATTGCATTGTGTTCGTTACGGCATTTTATACTAGATGGCATCAAAATCAAAAATTCGATAATTTTGGAATTAAGAAGTTAAAAATTAAGCCATCGATATTTTTATTAGATCTTATTAGTTAATAAAGCGTCTACATACGTAAATTCTATACATAAATACATACATATACTCGCGGTATCCCCGAAGGGAAAGACAAAGGCGTATTAAACACCCACAACGTGACCAAAGGTGGGGGCAAGCCAGGCAGGTTGAGAATTAAAAATAGGAAAATTTAGAGTATATTGAAAGGGAAAGGTAGGTAAGAAGGAAAGGCAATGGAAGGAAAGGGACATTGCTTGCTCGAACTGGCTGTTGTCGGCAAGTCAAAGCCCTCTAACCTGGTATACAAATTACTACATTTTTTTTTAACAACAACATATTATATTATAAAACAAAGGCCCCCGACACGTCGGTCTGTTCACGATAAACTAAAAAACTACTGAACGGATTTTCATGCGGTTTCACCAACAGATAGATCGATTCATGAGGAAAATTTAAGTATAAAATTTGTAAAGGTTTTATATAAATTGGTTAAAATATGATGATGATTGTTGAAGATGTCTCTGTTACCCGTGCGAAACCGGGGCGGGTTGCTAGTACAATATAATTTTATAATATTATTATTGCACTACTTAGGTGATAAACAAACACTCGACCTTACTCGAAACGAGTAAGGCGTTACAGCCTCCGTTTGAAGGGCTCTAGCGACCCACCTTACCCTATGATTTTAAGGTTAAGCATGGAACACTGTGGTAAAGGTTCTACCTCAGCCAGGTACCAACCTCAAAATGTTCTAGGCTTGAAACCTCCTCTGTTTTTTACATAGGTACCATAGGCAGACCAGACCTTATTAATAAGTTATCAATTTAATAACTAAAATCCTAAAATTTAATAACTATATCCAAGTCGCTTGTTATTTATTTATTTTTTAAAAGGAATGGCGTTTTTTCTAATATTTATTATTTAAAATAAATAAAATAACGTATCCA
The DNA here is from genome assembly GCA_963859945.1 of Euplagia quadripunctaria. NCBI lineage: Eukaryota > Metazoa > Arthropoda > Insecta > Lepidoptera > Erebidae > Euplagia > Euplagia quadripunctaria. The sequence goes on along the minus strand of OY982563.1, from coordinate 19,607,322 downwards.
GAGGCTTTGTAATGACGACCTTGAATTGAACTTTCAAACACCTGCTTGTAACAAGCACGGGTTAAAGACCGTAAGAATCAGAATAAGGACCCTCGTCTTTTAATTACTACATATTATTATTTTGATTAACAATCTTTTTTTTTAATATTACATTTCCATTACACTACAACAGGTCATTGACTACATTAGTAGATCATTGACATTGTCAAAGTGGCAGGGAGCCTTTGGATAACAATATATTTTTCTTTCTTTTTTTTTCAGAATGTCGGATGCAAGCTGGGACCTGAAGACAGTTGGTGCCCGTATCACCAAGAAAATGTATACTCAATCAGCCAGGTCAACAACCCAGGAGATTTGATCAGTCCAATCTACGCTGCAAGATCGGTATTGGTCGGTGGTACATCTACGATCAAACTCACGTACAAGTCCAAATCGCGATTACAGGTATGTTTAAGAAAAATACAAGATTTTTCAGCCTCAGCTAAATGTCACAAGAGATTACAATCAACGTCGTTCTCACACGAGCTTCTCTTATAAAATAATTATATCTATTATAATAATTACGGCTACTATACGTAATATAACTATAATATAATTATAATTACTCATGCCTTGATGATAGAAATATTAGAAATAATTGCGGTAGTAAATTATTACAGATTATATATTTATTTAACTGAAAAGTTTGAGTTTATCTATATAACCTGCTTTTGTTAATGAACCTGTGGGAAAATAAAAGTCAACCGTTTAAATATAACACGGTATTTTTTTTTAAATTATATAATAGATGTTTTCTGTTATACAATTTAAAAAAGAAAAACAAGTAAAGTACCGTGTCACAATACAATCTCGTGTAAACTTCATCAGGCCTACAATCATGCTTTACAAGAACATTTTTTACAGGTGAACATAGAAATTGTGAATTCTACGCAGCACCACTATTTTCACATAAAGGAAGACGACGCGGACGTCAGGTGTCAGGATATGTATTGTATCACATCGATCGAGGCTTCACCTTCGTATGAGTTCTGTTCCGACACGGGAACTACTCAAGAGTTTGTGTACGCGAAAATCACTATCGGAAACTTAGGTCAACCAGCTGTGATAAAGTACCACGTCGCGTGTGCGTGCGAGTGCAGCAAAGATGTTGGCCCTTCACAGTTCTGCAGCGGACATGGCAACTATTCATGTGGATCTTGCAAGTGTGAAGATGGATGGTAAATCGTATTTAATGTATTTATATAATGCCTGATTATGAACTATTAGCGTCGGCGTCGTTAAAATTGATAAAATATGATGACATAATTAATGTTCTAAATCAGTCCGATGGACATTGGAGATGACTTAATTGACGGTGTACCTACAGTAAGCAGTTAATTTAATTAAATACTTAGTTATAAGTGAAGAAGGTCGAATAAGTTCAAGACTCTCAACCTTTGAAGTTGCATTTACCTTTTACGTTTATTCTTTGTTACTCTTATTAAGATAGTAAATACCTACTCGTACACACGTACACAATTTCTTTTTGCCAGCCTCATTAGTGCTTACATTACTTGTAGCCCAAGCTCGCCTCGTGATGTGATGGATTTCTCCTTGGTACTTGACTTATGAAGTTTTCCTAACAGTAAAAACAAACATCCTTTGGAAGCAGCTGTCGCTTTATATGTCTAAACAAAAGCTATTGATTTATGTATCTTTACATCATCATCGTTGTCCTCCACGTCATACAAATGGAGTACAGGCAGGCCTCTTCTCTGTAGCGCCAATCTTCACTGTCTACCGTTCACCATCTTGCCAAAAAAAGGAAAACAAATACAGGATGAGCTCTATTTTTTTAATGTACTCAGGCCCCCTGAGTACGTATTTTGACGGTATACCTACCGTCAAAATAAAATAAAAAGTATTCCTTCTTTGGTATTCTGTGAGGACCCTATATTTGTGTCATGCACAGATAGTTATTCTGATTCTTGATGTAATTTGTACAGGTAAAGTCGGCTTCTTATTCAAAAAATATAGCTGCTAAATGTATACAAATAAATAAAATTGAAGTGTTTCGTTTGTAATGTAGGTAACAGCACACAGTACAAATACCAAAAAATCAATTTTTAAATTTGTTTTCTGTCTGTTTGTTCGGTTAATCTTCGGAACAGGTGGACCGATTTCCACGGAACTTTAATTGGCAGATAAGCTGGTGTAATAAGGACTAACTTAGGCTACTTTTATTTTGTGTAAAGAATTAGAGTTCCGCCCAAAATATATAAATACAGCTAGTAAATAAATATAAATGAAGAAGATTGATTATACACTACACCACTGCTTAATAATCACCAACCGCACGACCTACTAATGTAATATTACGGAATTTAAAGAATACATGACACATGTAATAGCTAGCAAATTTATGAAGTAACGTGATAATAATTAATACAGCGCAGTTTGCCAAATACCAAACTTAGCACGTACTTACATCAGGTAAACCGAGTTCATCGAAATGTGGACACAATGAACCAAAACAGAACTTGATGCACAAGCAATACATCTCGTGTATGTTCGTCATAAGCTTCAATTTCGCATGTAATCGATAGTAAATATTTAGGTTCGATGCAACAAAAACATCTTTGTTCATGCCATGTCCCGTTCATCATTGAACAAGGACCGCTTTCCTCTTAATTGCGAGTTGCAGGGTTATTAAAAATACGCAATGGTTTTGATATCATCCATCTACAAAGAACATCTGTAGAACAAAGTTGCACTCAAATGATCTATGTTTTTTTTTAATTGTGTATATGATACGATATTGTCGTGAAGGGCCTTATTGTAAAAAAAAAGGATAGAACTAATTTTAGGGCAAGTGGCGATAACATTTATAGAATACTAGCAACCCGCCCCGGATTCGCACGGGTACAAATTGTATACCAAAAACTTTCCTCATGAGTTACTCTGTCTATTAATGAAAACCGCATGAAAATCCGTTCAGTAGTTTTTCAGTTTATCGCGAACAGACAGATAGACAGACGTGGCGGGGGACTTTATTTTTATAATATGTAGTGACGATACACTGCGATACAAAGAATATCTTAAAGCCTTAAACCATTACACATAAAACTAATATTAAATTTTAAGGTAGGCTCGGTATTAATTACACCAATTATATCCCTATCAAATTTAATCAAGCAATCAATCAATCAATTAGCCTATTCTAGTCCACTGCTTGACATAGACCTCTCCCAATGTGCGCCATAGTACTCGGTCCTCCGCTTTCCGCATCCAGTCTCTCCCAGCTATCTTCCTCAGGTCGTCGGTCCATCTGGCTGGGGGGCGTCCTACCTTCCGTTTACCGATTCGCGGTCTCCACTCTAAGATCCGCTTGCTCCAACGGCCATCGGTCATTCGGCATACGTGGCCCGCCCATTGCCACTTAAGCGTGCTTATTATCAAATTTAAAAATCTCCTTAATTAGGTTATTAAATAGATTTGATCCATTTAATGTGTTAGTCCAAGGGCTTAGTCACGAAAAATTTATTTATATTATGAATAAACCAATAAGAAAATGAATAACTTAGAAATAATTTTTTTTAGGACGGGCAAAAGATGTAACCAGGAGAATTGCCCGGAACGAGGCGATGCCATTAAATCGTGTAAGAACTCTATTAACGGTGTAAGTAATATATATTAAATAACATATTTTTTAATGACGATCTATGTAGAGCATTAGCAGTGGCGGATTTACCAGCAGGCTGAGTAGGCTGGAGCCTAGAGCGGCAGATTTTAGGGGCGGCAAATTTGGGGCCTACATATTTTTTTATGTCTTGGTATCGAATTTGATAGACCGACCGGTAGGGGCGGCAAAATTTTAATAGCCTACTGGTGACAAATGTGTAATTCCGCGGCTGAGCATTAGACTGCAACGTTTCAAACATTCGATTCCCGTATTGGTCTTTATCTGAATGAATGTATTTACAAAAAAAAAAGTTGATTTTTCTATTCAATAGACTTTAATTATTCCACAAGAACTGTACACAAAGAATACACTACATTATACATGGACATTACACAGCGACATTTATCCAGACCCAAACTAAGTCTATTCTGACTGCACGAATGGCGCAATGGTTTAAGTGGTCACCTCGCCACTACGCCGCGCCGAACAAATCCCACACGGAACAAAAATTTGTGTAAACAAATAGTTGTCCCAAGTCTGTGTGTTATTTGTGTAAGTTGTTTGAATCTTTGTGAAACCCTCCGCGACACAGGAATATTCCTAATGCGGGAGTAGTCGTTAAAAAAAAAGGATAGCTGGATACCTAAACATACTTACTCTTTTTTGTCAAAACACCAAAAAGAGAAACGAAGACCAAATAAATTAGTATAGATATGGTTATAGTTTACCGAGCTGTCAATATACATTTATGTTATTCTCCACAGCTGAACTGTTCAGGCAATGGCTACTGCGATCATTGTAACAAATGTCATTGCAATATGACCCTAGAAGGATCGCAGTACTTCGAACAAGAATTATGCAGTGATCTTTGCATAACCGTCAGCGAGTGCCCCGACTGCACCGAATGTATTTACAATAGCACGATATCTCAGTGCGACAGTGCCCCCCTCCCTGGCTATACGAACAATGCGATCATTCTAAAGAAGAACGAATCGTTATTGAATGAAACAGATGACCAGAACCGAAAGAAGTGGGTGAAATGCAGCATGGTGGTGAAAGACTGTGATATCAGTTATATGGCGAAGAGAGAAGAAAATGGTGAGATATATGTAATGGTGTTGGAATCCTGTAATGATAACATTGTTGCACCCTACACTTCGTCACCTACAGGTAAGGAATCATTTTTTTTATGTGTCTTAATACGCGTTTTTACTTTGGCATATATGTTTAACTAGCCGTTCCCGCAGTATCACCTACGTTTATGATCTCTGCTCCGCTCCCATTGGTCGTAGCTTGATGTTATATAGCCTATAGCCTTCCTCGATAAATGAGCTATCCAACACTAAAATAATTTTTCAATTCGAACCAGTAGTAGTTCCTGAGATTAGCGCGTTCAAGCAAACAAACAAACATACTCTTCAGCTTTATAATATTAGTTTAGATTAATTTAAATGTACATAGTTTTAAGCGGTTGCAAGTGCCTCTACTATTGCGATTACGAGTGCTTGCCTCAATAATGCGGCAATACGCACAATGCAAGTCCTATGAAAGGAATTCTGGCGATCCTGCTCACAGCTGTTGCATGACTACCACACAGGTAGTGTCCTTTGGCTACAGTTCTCTGTAGGTTAAAGGTACATTAGCAGATCCAAATTTAAATTATTTATTATCAATATTATGATAATTTCATAGATAGATAGAACATTCTTTATTGTACACCATATTTTGGACAGTAAATAATTAAACATAGAAACAGTTTATAATAGGCGGCAAGGACAATGGGCGGTCTTATCGCTAAATCCAGACAGCCTTTAATGAAACAACAGAGAAAAATAAGCAGTAGCTGGTGGCGTACTAAAATATTTAGAATGGTCACAATGAAATAATAAATATAGTATCTAGGTGAAGCGAATGAAATTACGACTCATCTGAGAGTCAAAAAGAGGGCGAGAAGGAATATGGGAAGTGTCTACATATACATATACACACATAAATATATACAGAAAAACACATACACATATATAGTGAAATAAATGTAATAATTAGTGAGACATTTAGTAGATTTAGAGGAGTTATATAATATGGAGACCACTTATAATTTAATCATATTTATATCATATTTAATTTAATCGCACAAGGCCCCTTTTTGAATTCGTCGTTTCGTACCAGTGGTGTGAATCAACGAATGTCTATTTTGTACTTCGTCGTTTCGCACCACGGTACGAAAATTCGATGTTATCGTTTTGACTTAATCGGTTTGGACTAGCGACATTTTATTATTACTTAACAGTCGAGCACAAAATGCTTAAATTTTATTTTATTTTATTTTGTCATCAATATCTTGGACTGCGTTTGATTGTTACAACACAGTCGACTGGTACGAAACGACGAATTCAAAAAGGGGCCTTGTGCGATTCACACCGTGGTCCGTACAGCTCGTGGTGTGAATCGATGAAGTACCCATTTTCTACAAGTAATGGATTCCACAAACGGATTGCAGTTACTCTAAAAAAATTATCATAAAATGCCGTAGAGTGTGCAGGCATTTTTAGTTGCAAATTTTCTGATGTCCTTTGAGATCGCGGATATGTACAATGTAGGAACTCGATTCGTTTCTTGAGGTAGGAAGGTAGCGAAGGGTTGAACAGTAAATTGTATAAAGGGGAAATAATTTCCAATCCATTCTACTCGAGTTAGAGCTTTGGATGAACAAAGGAAGTTCCTTCATCCAACTCTAACTAAGCTAAATATCCCTTGAAAACCGTTTCAATATTCCGGCCATTTGCAAACTTTATAAAAAAAATTATATGAAGGACAGTTCTTGGAATTTTATATCATTTGCTATCTCTTGTTTGCGTCGTATTCCAACAATGACTGTTTTATAAATTATTAAAAATGTAGTTTTTTATACTAAACTCTTTTTAAAAATAAACGTTAAAGTTTAGTTTATAAAGTTTATAATTGTGTAAATTCTATGGAACCTCAAGTTTACACAGATGTGTTCGATAATTCCGTTGGCTTTTGACATGAAGGAACAAATGAATATGCACTGACACCAGCTGTGGCATATCATTCGCTTTCTGAACATATGTATTTATCGCATTTAGTCTTGACATAACAAACATCATTAAGAATGTTTCATTATCAACCTTTGTTATACTATATTTATTTGACTAGATGTCAAAATATCTGGTTGGTTCTACTGAACGTCTAAACTATGTTTGTTTCTTTTTATAAGATTTAAAAAAGTACCATCGTACCAAAAATGGCTGTCTTGACTTCACAAATATACAAAAAAAGTCAAACTGTTGATAGTTTTAGAACCGAAATACTATAACTATAAATTTAAGATAAATCTTCAATTTATAATAATTTATTTAATTAATAAAAGGCTATAATGCTTTATAACATCACGCATCGACTTTTAGAATCAGAGTAGTAACCATACAAAATTTTATGTTACTGAAAATGCCTTATACCTATTGATAATATTTATAACTTAACAATTATTGCACTTTGAACGTCATCGTGACTAAAAAGTTGGTTATAAATGAAAATCAACAATTGACTACTCGTCAGTCATTCATTCATTCATAAGTTAGTCCGGAGTTTGTCCTAATAACAAATACATTTTCAAAATTAAAAACAGTTGAAACGAGTAAACAATTTTCTTTATTTATTACTTTTGTACATGATGTTATTTGAACCTGACAGAAATAACCGTGTCCATCAAGTTCCCTCTTTTACTGACACACAAAGCCATCATTATCACTAAATGAACGTAGATGTCCATACCATAACAAATGTTCGTGACCCAGAAAATTATATCACACTGTGTGGTAAACACACACACTACTGATAACAAGAGTGTGACGAGACATTTGGAAATGACATTTATTATTCATCATTATATAAACGCTATTCAGATAAACGAAGGTAGACAATACTTTTTCAAAAGAATCAATGTGTAAATTGGTACTTTTATGTGTTGTGTACCATGGACGTATAAAAAAAGTGTTGTGTACACATAAAAGTACCAGTAGTGTAAATAATAACTAATAACACAATGTAAGATAGAAATTGAGTAGCTGCCTATGATTAAAATAAATCATTTAAATAGGTCTTATGAAATAAAGTGCTAAATAGGACTGAAAAATTAGATTAATTATTATTTTTAAGGTAGTTATTATTTTTTTATTATTAAAGCAATCATTAATGTAAATGATTTGACTTGCTAATTCATACACGTTTCTATAGAATCAATCGAACTTAAACAAAGAGAAAATTGTTTGACTTGGTAGTCAAGTCAACTGCTGTATTGACGTTGAGTAATAATCAATAAGCGATATTGTATAATATCTTGGAAGGATGAATTTTATTAAGGTATGGTAAGGTATAAATAAGATATTAAAGGAACAGTATAATGGGGAAAACAGTGGACGAGGTTATCGATGGTCCAAAGAGCAGTAATATATCAAAAATACCCATAAATAGCAGCAAAGAATAGTGAGTTTTCCGTCACATTACATTAGGTCTAGTTTGATGTTCCATCTGTCGTGAAAAATAAGCAAACTATGTCGAGTAAAAAATTTATGGTATTATGAGTGTAGAAAAAAGTGTACGGACAGGACGCATTGGAAGAATGTATACGCATGAAATTGACTGCGCTTTTGAAAAAGCCGGGACGCGCAGAACAATATATGAAAGGGTTTATATAAGGGATTTAAGGCAGAACATATAGGGATCAAACAAAGTTGCAGTCTATTGCGTCTGCCCTGTGACAACATGCACAGTGTAAGGGCCGGCACATCCTACTAATATTATAAACGTGAAGGTTTGTGAGGATGTTTGGATGTTTGTTCCTTTTTCACGCAAAAACTACTGAACCGATTGCAATGAAACTTGATATGTAGATAGCTGCAGACCTGGATTAACACACAGGTTATTTGTTATCCCGATATCCCGACGGCATGTGGACTTACGCGGGTGAAACTGCAGGGCGCAGCTAGTTCGAAATAAAAATGAAATCTTAACGATTGTATACCTTTAATTATTATTATCTCTTTATCAACAGATATATTAGTTGTTCTATCACTTGCAATATTATAGATGACTAGCAGCGCCCCGCGGTTTCACCAGCGTAAGTCCCGATCTCGTGAGAATATCGGGATAAAAAGTAGCCTATGCGTTAATCCAGGTCTCCTATCTACATACTAAGTTTCATCGCAATCGGTTCAGCGGTTTTTGCCTGAAAGAGTAACAAACATCCATCCATCCATCCATCCAAACTTTCACATTTATAATATTAGTAGGATTATCATAAGAAACGTATAAAAGATGATGAGACAACATGCCCAACGTTCAAAATCATAGGACATCTGAATACACTATGCTTATACCTAGAATTAGCCTACTATTTAAAACTGCCCGCCAATCATCTATTTTTAAACAATCTGAAGAAAAAATAAGCATTATTCTCCGCCTTATTATGTTTGAAACATTTGTAGGTGTTATGAAACTCCGCCCACGTCTTACATTGTTTGGCTTACCTACTAAAGAGAAATTATCTATACGTATAATAATCAAATAATAACGAACGCAGTGTAGGTGTACTCAGACTCGAATACATAAATATTAATTGTATATATAATGTTATAAAATTCTAAACTGAATAATATAAAATTGGCAACAGTTGTTTTGTTATATTATACTAATAAATATACTGTGTTCTACATTTAAAATAATATAATTAATTAAACAATTGAATTAGGTAAATCTTGGAATAGTAGTTGTATTGTACCAGCTACTTGACAATAATAGACTTAAGGAAAAGATATAAAATAGGATTCAAAAACAGTTAATTAGTAAATTGATTTACCTACGGTTCTACTGTTTTTTTTTAATTTTTTTTTAAAGGCAACTCCCGCATTAGGAATTACTCCTGTGTCGCGGGGGACTTTACAAACATACAAACCACGGACACAAAGAACACCCAGACTCTGGTGGGAATCGAACCCACGACCTATGGCATAGCAGTCAGGGTCACTAACCACTAGGCCAACAGGCCAGTCAGGCTGTTGCTCGTACAGTTACTCGAAACTAATAGTATAGAAGAAATAGATGCCATATCCCTAACACTCCTAGCACTCAGTCGTTTGTGCATTTACGACGTATAATAATAGGCTTAAAATCATGATTTTAGTGATAAAGCCGTCCTAGCTGGATGACACCATTTACGCTTTACCTATATATTATACTAGTCGTGCCCCGTTTCTTCCGCATTTATTGTAATGAAGCAGATGCCCCGTTTCTTCCGCATTTATTGTAATGAAGCAGATTTTATATTAGCATACAACCATCCTCAATTAACAAGAACGAAAAATAATTCTTGTATAAACTCTTAGGTAACCTCTTCTGGTAACCAGACTGCTGATGAACATACTTATATATTTCTAGATACCTATATGTTATTGATAAATTACATTAGAATAGTAATATTTCTTATTAATACACCAACAGAAACCAAAAATACAAAAATAAGTATTTAATACATAAAATACACAATGGCCATGCTATTCCTTACTACAATAATTTAAAGTTTAGTAAAACTAAAAATATGAGCCCAAACTCGAGGGGTTTACTAGTAGCCACTGAAGAGTTCAACTATCCACCTCGTGGCTCCATCATCAGATCAGCTCCAAGATGCCAAATAATAGTATTGTCATCCAAACTACCTATACTTACAAAGTTTCATTTCGATAAGGCAATTACAAATAGGTTATAATTAACTTCCAAGATTTGTTTACAATGTTGGTTACTTACTTCGTTACAAGTGAAGCTAATAAAAAGATTGCTTGGAGTATACGTGGCTGGTTCTGTCAAAATGTGTCCCGCCCTAACTGCCCACACATCGACAGCCCTAATAACATTCTAGCAACAGTTGGGAACACGCGGGGCCGACAACGCTCCCACCTAAAACGGGTGCAGTTCTATTTAAATGACAAATGTAATTAATTAAGTCAAATTCAATGCAGTTTTAATTTTTTTTACAAAGTTTAAGTCGCTACTGAATGCTATATGTTTACTTTTTCGGCTCGATGACGAGCGTGTAATTAAGACTTAGTATAATGCTGTTGAATTTTGTCATGAAATGTACAACCACGGAGCTGTATCTGCTCTGTGTGTACAACACATTTGTACATTCCGTGACAAAATTTTTGGAAGTAAAATGTCAAAGATAGATAGGAGTTCAGTATACATATCATTTATAGTTTAAAACAAATTTCTTTGTCCCTCAGTGTCAATAGTCCTGGGTGTGCTAGCTGCTCTGGCGGCTGTAGTGGCAGTGGCCGGAGTTATGATCTGGAAGCACATGAACGCGCTTCCTCCAGTCCCACTAAATGGCGCCGGCTATACGGACATCGACGCTGAAGACTGTGTGGGAGAGAACCCCTTGTATAAACCTCCGACGTCCAATTTTAACAACCCTACGTATGGCAAGTGGTAAATTTGGTAAGTAAATTTTCCGTATTATTGATTAAGTAATTGACAATGCTAAGTAGCTCGTCGTCTTAAGACTCTTAAGAAAGTTTGAACTTACTAGAACGCTTTGACGAATACAGATTTTTCAAGTAACGAGTTTGAATAATGTTTGAAAATTGAATTTTTAAAATTTATGAATTAGTCTGATGAACACGTTTGATTGAGACATAAATTTAAAGATTACGGACACTGTTAATGAAGAAATTTAAACAAATATTTCAAATAAAACCTTTTGGTTTAATAGGGTTCGGTTTTTAGAAATTGCATTACGTTTTTTTAAAGATTTTTACACAAGTACGAGTATAGTCTATCACCCATATATGTATTCTATTCCATGCTATCACGCAATTATAGTTTTATAAAATTTGATTATTAAAAGTTTAAAATACGCCATTTACTGATAATACGAGTATGTTTATCTATTGTTCATAATACATATAACAACGCTTTTAGTTGTTTTTTTTAAGAATAAGTACTAGCAGTGTGGGTCACACATTACTAGTATTCTTGTTAACCCCTCCAGCTAAGCTAAAATCGTGATCGGCGGTAATGCACTGGGTGGGTTCGAACCCGCAACCACTTGATCGCAAGTCCGACGCGCCCGCCGTGGCCATTACGCTACCGCCGCTGTTTTAATACGCATCTCGTACACGCAATCAATTTTTCTCATCATATAATTATTAAGTCAAGATATAGTGCGAATCATTCGCACGGGTCAACAAGTTTAACTAAATGTTCAAGCTAATAGAAGTTCTCCAAGCTATGAATCGTAAAATTCAATTATTTCAAACTAGTTTAGAACGGATGTTAAAACTTAATTCGAGATTAAGTTTTTTTTTATATATATTTCTTTTCTATATCTATTTCTTGTAGATTAAAAATGAGGTTTAATTTAATTATCCTCCTTTGATATTTATTTTCTATGTAGGTAGAGCCGAAAATTTTTATTAAAATGAAAATGTATTTAAAATTTAATTTTTTTTATTTTTGTTTTGCTAATACTAAATTAATCTCTAGTTTAGAGTTTTTTATGCTTAAAGGTATCTACCCTATTTAATATAATTAAAAAGCATTTCTTGCGTTAAATGTTTCTTATTATGAATCCAAGAGTTGTTTGCATATCACGACCGGTTCAAAAACACACAAGACATGTATATTAAATTGGATATTGGACAAGCAAGGCGACGATGTATTTTATAATGGGTAATAATAAATAGGTACCTACGTTGTGCGTTGTTGTTCGTACGTACAAAATGAGACTAATGACCAACAACCATTTACATTGACGTCAGCCAATGTTCTTGTTTAAGTTAACCCGCTTATATTCACTTAAAACATTCCTTTCAGTATTAACATTACCCCTCACCTACGAAGAAAAACATCTACGTAGGGGTTAGTTAAAACGAAAAATGACTACCTTTTACTTCTTCTTACTGTAATGGCTACGTCACACCCATCGTAAAATTTAAAAAACATGAAGATAAAAAGACAGAAGGGCAATATAAAACGTTTGAGATGTCTGTGAGACACTCGGTTAGAACGAAGTTCCTTTCCTACAAAAAATATATTTAATATAAAATACAGGGTGTAAGTGACACCGTGCCGAATCCTAAAATAGTGTATTCAGACCATCATTCTGAGTCGAAAATCTTTGGAATTTTCTGCTGGAAAATCCAACATTTTTTTTGCATTTTTTTGGGTAAAAGTGATATCATTATAAATAAACAGAACACTTTACCGCATACGGCCAAAAACTTCAATGTAATGAATCAAATAACATTTAAACATTTTATGCAACCAGCTGGCCTCGACGGCCCTGAACATTTAAGGTCATTCACCGTACCGAACAAAAAGAATACCTACGCATGTTACATGTTCATTGCGTAGCGCTAAATGAAACTAATAACTATAAATTCTTAATCTCGCATTTTTATGATGAACTGACTTTTGTATTGTGTTAAATTCTTAACACAAACTTGTTTAACTAACTTTATACAAACAGAAAGGGGTTATTGTAAATTTTCGCATAGCTCAAACTTACACGCATGTAAGTAAGTACATAAATATCGTAAAAACTCGAAATGAAATATTCGCCATCTGTGAAATTTGCGTATGTGAATATGGATAATTAGTATACAACCAACATCAAATTATTGTAGTATCGCGCAGAATCCACAGATGGCGTAAATAAAATAAAACAACCAGTGGTCAGCATTTTACGTTGCGCTAACATTTTTTGGCGAGCATCTGAAGTGTGAGAATTTGAGAAAATGTGAGATTTAGAAATTCGTCCCCAAAAAAGTCATCGCTATTAAACTAAATAATTGCATTTATAATATCTAGTTTCAACTTATAATAAATTATTATCCTCACTAAACTAATTAATATCCTCAATACTACTCATTTAACCCAGTTGAGGCGTGAAAATACATCGAAATAAATGAGTAATGTGTGAAGCGACACAAAGGAAATTCCTGAGGCAAACATCATGAACTAATTAGTCTGTCCTTCTAATGTATAAGTTTACGTTATACAAGAGCTAAAATAATATCGTAATATAGATATTAACCAGCTATAGAAGATATTAGAATAGTTTACCTCTAACGTTTATGCCGAAATCTTTGCCGCATAACAGAGTCTGGAATTTTTTATCTCGGAAAATGTACAGTGTCTCGTGGGATATATTTCACCAAAATTTCCACACGAAGTCGCGGGCAACAGCTAGTCACATATAATACTGTTATCTATTAGCAGTTCGTTCATTTCTCTGGTCCGTACGTTAGCACAACTCTACAAAAAGAGCATCCGGGTTTCTGACACCAAAGAAGTCAAATATTCCTCACCACTCTCTTCTTTTCTTACTAAACCTCAAGACCTTCAATAATAATAAGGTTTCAGGTGCTTCTGTCTGTGAATGTCAGTCTTTAAACATCATCGTTCGTTAGATAGGAACGAAGATGTTAATTTATGAAGACGGTCAGAAATATTTCATTCTTTACCGATGTAGAAATACTACGCAACCAACATTTACGTTATAAACAAAATAAAAATTCAAGTCTAACCAAACACGTACCGAATACTGATACTGTAACGAAACAAATTGCGTTTTATTGCAATTATGAAGCGTATCTGGTATTAAATACCGTTACCTTCGACGCCTTAGAGGTTGAATAGCTGATATCTATCGAGACTAAGAAGCCTGTAATCATGAACACTAGTTACTCTCTTTGCAATAACCTTGGTATTTTAACTGCAACAATGACCGTTCACTTCACTAGGTACACACTTCAGTGTAATATTCTATTTATATTATTTACTAAATTGCAACATTTGAAATGAATTCGTGCAATATTTGGCGGCCAATGATGGTGCAGTGGTTCGACTGCAAGTCGCGAGTCTGGTTCATGTTAGTGCCAATATCCGCATGCGTCAATATGTTTAGTAAAATATATAAATTTACAAAAACATATCTATTCGTTCTTCCGTGTTCTAGAACAAACTACACGCTATGCATATTATGCGTATAGATAGCGCTGTGTAAAATAATAATCTAGACTGTTATTATTTTTGTATAGTTCTCTTTATAACAGTACAATATTTCGTATAGATGATAATAATATATTTTTATTTTTGTTTTTTGTTTGAGTCTAGGAACTAATCATAAACTAGAAAGTTAGAAAGATAGACATTACTTACAATCTATCAAACCGTATACATTGAAATCGTGGGCGAACGTGGTATTTCCTCTATTTTATTACACGATTGGGTAACATGGTTAGATGGAATATGCAACATTGATGTTGCAACGAGAAATAGCTACGTAAACCTAGAAGGGATACCTATAACTTATGCGTGACGTATGATAACTATTAATCTTTCATTCGTTTCATATAAATGTTAGATAAAAGTAACACATTATGATGTCTTAAACCACAAATTTATGTCTTATTAATTATACAATCTAATACAAAAATGTAATAAAAGATTGAAATGAGTTTAGGGCTCGTAAAATATGCAGCTGTACGCCTATACTCATTAAAGCAACTATAAACATAAGGAGAATTCGTATTATCTTGGACAAATATCTCTCTTCAGGTTATTCTGAGATACCAAAATCCAATTTACGTAGTTAGGGTTTTTGTAAGCAAATAAAAGTAATTTGTTGAGAACCATTTGTAAACCAAATTATATTTTTTTTGTGGGAACTTTACTTATGATTACTATCGCAACTGGTGGTCAGAGATAATTGGATCATCGATAGAGACGAGACCCTCCACAAAACAATTCTATGAAGTGACACATTTGCTAAAAAAAATAGTCAGTCATGGGATTGCCGACAGAAGTAAAACCACATTTTTTAAAGGTTAATTAATAAGGAGCTGACAAACTCCCTTAGACTACTCACCAAAACTTAGATTAGGGCCCTCTAGTAGGTCTATACCATTTAATACATAAGTGTATATCAAACTATAGTAGTATCGCACAGAATCCACAGATGGCATAAAAATATTTTTTTTAAATAAAAGAAACTTGGACACATTTTCGATCAGGGTCACGTGTCCTGACGCGGATACATTTTCGACCAGAGTCACGTGTCCTGACGCGAGTTTAACATTTTTTACCCATCCAAAAACTGCACAACGCCGCTAAGGAAGTTTTCACTTCAAAAAAATAATTTTTATATTTTGCGATGGACATCGAGTTCTTCTTATTATTTTGAGTGTATATGAAACACCCTCAAAATACTATTTTGAGGTTTTTTACTTCATAGTAACACTAAATATAATGTTGTAAGCAGATGCATTATTTTGTTTCCTTATAAATTTAAAGTCTTTATTGTCTTTGTGTTCCTCGCGTGCAATATAATCGTGACATTTACACAACATAATATATTATACTCAACCCGACAGCGAGCCAGACAGTACACCTAACACCCCCACGTGTTGCAAAGTCAAAGGCCTTGTCTGTCTTTATGGGATTGTTTTTAAAGAATGACGATATACCTTATTGTTTAAAGCTACCACTTCGTCGCCATTAGAATGAATCCATTAATATCCAAGCTGATAAGCGCTGCTAATGATGTCACTCTCCTTAGCAATGTTGAATGTTGTTAAACAAAGTCTCGATTTAAAAATGTATGATCTCTTGTATGCTCTCTGATCTCCGGTTCTTGTTAGCATCTAAGCAAATATGATTAAGCACGATTACGGACGCAAAATATATTTTCAATTTATTTTAATTAGAATAACTTGCGTAAAACTTATAAACTATTTACATACCAACATAATATACCTAAAATTGCGTAGTATAAATCTTGTAACCTTGTAAGACATATAAGTACAGGTACACAATGAAGGCTGGTTATCAGATAATGGAAAGAATTTAATTCGTTTTAGTGCTCATAATCGGTACGAAACAATATTTTGAATGATGATAACAAAGACTCATAATTTTTTAAGTGTAACAGTATGAAGCCTATGTTTGTCTGTTTATCTACATATTTGGGTCTGCATCTTGCCATGATCCCAGATCCTTAGGTCCTGTTCTAATGTATCTAGACGACACCAAAGATCCAAACAAAAATACAGAACTATTTTCATTTATTTATGTACATACGAGTACATAATAGTTACGATCATAATTAATCAAATAGGCTTATTTAGGTACAGAAATTACTTCCTATTCGCATATCTTCCGTATTGCTGAAAAGTAAGCACAGTGTTGTTTGTTGCATTGATGAGTACAACCATTGTATGAATTCATCAGTGTACTTATACGGCTGATTTGATTGACATGTATTGCACTCACGACGGTGATAATGATTGTCTGACCTAAATTGATATTAAATGTATGTTATTTTTATTGTAATTGTATTAAGGTACTTGTATGTGGTACCTGTTTTGAATTATATGTTAAAATGGTGAGGTTAGGTGGAGTTGACCTAGGTGCGAACTTATTGAGCTTCATCAGGAACTGCTCTAAGGTTTACAAATGGCTATATATGCAGATTCAGATGAAAAAGATCTGCGTGAAAGAGTCGTTAGAATGATTTCATCGCACAACACTAGATTCAGCTTTAGAAAATTAAGTACACTTTATTTTCTAATTGAAACTGATGGGTCAAGAAAAATAACATCGATATTTCCAAGTGACCCGAACTTTACCCAAAATGCATTTCCTTGATGCGTAATACGTATCACTTCAGACTTTTACTAATACACTGACAATCAATCCCACTAATCCCACTAATATTATAAATGTGAAAGTTTGGATGGATGGATGGATGGATGGATGGATGTTTGTTACTCTTTCACGCCAAAACCACTAAACCGATTGCGATGAAACTTGGTATGTAGATAGCTAGAGACCTAGATTAACGCATAGGGTACTTTTTATCCCGATATTCCCACGGGATCTGGACTTACGCGGGTGAAACCGCGGGGCGCTGCTAGTGTACAATAAAATTAAACCCTTCATCAAATTTGATCAAAATCAAAATACGTATTGTATAGGTACATGTCGATGTAAATTTACATCAACAGTATAATATAAAATAATAATTTGATATACAATACGTATTTCAATTATTATAAATTGTATTTTTACATCGAATAAAACATTGTATTAATTACCTACTATTAGTATTCTTCTATATTAGGTATTCTTATGCCTGTTTATTCATTTGTATGCATTCATTCATTAACAATTGTATAATTTTGCACACCATAAACGGTGAAACATGCTGTACTGTACCCACATATATTATGTACTAGCTGCGCCCCGGGGTTTCAATCGGTGCAGTAGTTTTTGCGTGAAAGAGTAACAAACATCCATACATACACACATCCATACATACATCCTCACAAACTTTCACGGTTATAATATTAAGTAGGATTTGTCTAAACAACTTGTAACCACGTTTCATGCAAATAAATATTCTTATTGTTATTTCAACAATGGTCATATTATAAGTTAGGTGTATATTTTTTAAGTCCAGTTACGAAGACTTATTCCTAAAACTAAAACAAGACATTTGTTCCACTAGTAGCTAGATATTGTTCTAACGTCATCATCATGCAGACAGTGACATTAAAAGCTTATCAGCGGCCGAGGCCTCACACTGAGTATAAGTTATTTACGATGTGTTATGAAGTAATGTGATATATTCACTACGTTATTTGCTTTGTTTTTTTTTTTATAATGACACGTCAGAATGACGTCAAACCGCCTGATGGAGAGCTAGAGTGAGGTCCAAAGACTGAAGACCACCATTATAGATACGGATGATACTAAAATAAAGGCCCTCAGTTTGACGGGCTCGAGAGATGCTTTTTCACACCGGGGTCCTTTAAGCGGGGCGACATATTATTTCGATAATATGTTGGTGTGATTATTAAAATAAAAAAAGTCGTTTACCTTACTCAAATAGAATGTGACTCAAACTATAGAATACAGTTTTCCCTTTCGGAAAGTATGATAAAATGCAATGACTCAGTGTCAACAGACGCAGGCCAGGTCCTCTCCGCAGTGTAGGTATAAAGCTACAAGTACACGGCGGGTCGACTAATCGTGCCAAAATTCGTTCGTATCTAAACCGGTAGTCTAGATATTAGATTATTTGAGTTATTAGTAACTAACCTTGGTTTATTTGTTCACAAAAATACAGTTATCAGCACATAACTTACTAGTAATTAAATTTTCAGATTAATTAATCGTTTAAAAAAAGACAACCCTAAAGTCGCGGCGTCGTCAAAAGAGTTACGTGATAGAAAGAGAGGCCACTTCTAGGTGAATATAACTGTAGATAATTAGCGCGAATTATTTGTGACTTGAATTGCGACTTTATTGTGTCGGAACAAGAGTCGCTATTTATTTAAATTATTTGGCGAAGTGAGACTACTATACTGGTAACTGGTGTAAAAACTTAGTTCATAGCGATGGGCATAGGGATGACATAGCGAAGTGAAGTTCTATCACGCTTGTGTATAGCCACTGGTAATTGTTTTGCGACAGGTTGATAGGAACAATACAATATTTAAATTAAATTTTTGAACAAATGAATGCTAGCTTTAAGTACTATTATATTATTGATTTTGTGACATAAATATCATTATAAAAATATGGTAAAATAACTCTGTCGTCTTAACATTGTATACAGCCTCTGTAATATAATTAATTATCCTTAGACTTACTCAGGATATTGCAACGACTACGGTTTATCTCTATCTAGTTCAAAGTCCGTCCACGCATTATGTATTCTACGGATTGCACCACTATAATGTTATTTAATCTTACTTTATTAAACACTAGAATCCTGGTGGTCGAATTTAGTAATCTTACTAATATTATTAAGGCGAAAGTTTGTGAAGATGTATGAATGTTTGTTACTCTTTCACGAAAAAACGGCTGAACGGATCTGAATGAAATTTAGCACAGAGATAGATTATAGTCTGGAATAGCACGAAGGCTACTTTTTATCCCGGAAAAATGTACTGTACCCGAAGTCGCGGGCAACAGTTAGTATTTAATAATTCTCATAATTCATTATATTTTAAATGTTTTGTTTTGTTTTAAGGACCAGTATACTTACACTGTCATTGTATAGATTTTCCGTACCAAGACTACGTATTCAGATAAATTTAAAATACCATATTGAAAACAAAATGTAGCCTTCTGCACTTATACATTTCACAAATTGCACAATTCCCCGTCTGCAAAGCTTAAAAAGGGATACAAAGATTCTCTTCACGTCATTAATATAATAGAAGATACTATTAATATTCATGACGTACTCCAGGTATAATAAAGACTATTATTTTATTTTGAACTTCAACTACACATAGAAATAGGTGTGATGTCAAAGTAGGAAAATGATCTGAAAATCTTAGTCACGTCAGTCATCACTTCCCATCCTGTGGTAAAGCCATTCTACGTATGAATTTTAATTAAAAAGGTTCTACATTTAATTTAGCAACAACAACAGGATAATATCATTACGAAGTTCTCTATTTACAATAAAATACCGCAGACAACACCAAACCCATTTCATAAGTCGACAAGGATTTTATTTGATTCGTTAACGTGAAAGGTATAAGCGGCTAAAGTGTGATATGACCTCACGAGGTCATCGAACGCAGACAGTTTAAATCTTGACCCCCCCAGGCGTGACCAGTTGGCACCCCGTATACAGGCACTTACTTACGTAGTAGATTTGTAAGGACAACTACATTACGTCGAGTATAAATCGTAGTTGTATTTATGTCCATGTTATTATTTTTGTAGTAGTGATAATACCTTGCTACCTTACGATGCGGAATTTAAAATTTAAATATCATCAACCCACAGACAACTATACACCAGTGTCTAGTTAATTGTATATTTTCTACGGCGATGGGGAACAGAGGCCGATCACTAACCCGATGGACAGACCTGATAAAGGACTAGTCTGCCACAAAGATATACAGTGTTTTCAGAAATGCGATGGATAGAAGATGGAGATAATTAATCCAATCAAATCCTGTCCACTCCCTATGATAAACGCGATCCTTAGTCATGAGGAGCTGACAGCAGAGAGAGAGAGAGATGTGTTTTTAAATCCGCTGGAGTGTTCAGTAAAAAAGGCTGTATTAATGCTCTGTCTACGTTCATAAATGCAAAGTTACTATGGTATAATTTTATTAAAACACCGTTTTATCAAAATTATTAATTCGTGAAAGACTATCCTGTAAATATTATCATTGAACGCTACGAAAACCTTTACTTTTACAATATATCTACTTAGTACCAGGATGTCAATACCATAATAATCGTTTCGTTTGTTCCTATATATCCTAATAAACATGTAATAGGTATCGTATTATTAATAATAATTTGTGATGAAAAACACGTCAATTACGAATGGGGAAGGCCAAGACGGCCTTTTAACATTCGGGACAGGAAAAAAACATACTTATTTACCAAACATCAACCACAGTTTGAATGGTGTACTTTACAGAATTAGTACAAAGCTTACCACAATTGTTGGTGTTATCGGCTCTTGCACCGCATCAATTTTACGTGGAGTCAAATATGTCACAACACTCAGAACTTATATTCTATTTAAAGTTTCCATATCAATAACTCGCCTAACGCAGTTGAGTAAACCTTCACAAACGATCACTTAGCCGTTAGAGCAGTGGAACGGGATAAAATTAGAACCTAAGCCCTCATAATCGGTACTCAACGTCTTTAGCCATGCTGATAATATCCATTTTGTAAAATTGTTCTGAGTTGCGTGCGAATAAAACCACAACAACGATAGTTTATGCTGCTGTTTATTGAGACCGGGCACAGTAACCCAGTGTACATCATTAAAGTAAGAACTCGATGTTTGAACGGTAAAATTACGTCAAAATCCTACTAATATTATAAACGTGAAAGTTTGTGAGGATGTATGGATGTTTGTTACTCTTTCACGCCAAAACTACTGAACCGATTGCGATGAAACTTGGTATGTAGATAGCTGGAGATCTGGATTAACATATAAGCTACTTTTTATCCCGATATTTCCACGGGATCGGGACTTATGCGGGTGAAACCGCGGGGCGCTGCTAGTAACCAATATTTCAGACCTTATCATGCTGCACTTATTATCAGCACCATATTCATGTACAAGAACACAGATGGATCAAGAATGTACTTCAAATCCTAAATATAGTCATAGAGTATAGAAGCACAAGGGCAACGACTTGCAACTCTTAGAAGTATGTCTAACGGGTTAAAACGGCTGACAAAAAACATTAAGTATCTTTGCTCAACCCAGTTTAAAATTATTAATGTACACGCTAATCTATTAAGTGTTCCTACTTGACAAATGGTGTTTGGAAAAAATGTAATACATTAAATATTTCATGACCGGTTTACTAAAGTGAAAAGGCTTTAAGTTTATAAAAAAATATTATACTATGTTCTTTCTGGCTTTTTACCTTCCCTACGTTACTTTTTGCTCATCTATCTCAATGCATTTATTAAACATGAGTAAGTACATTACCTACATCACAGGTTTTAATTAAAAACCTACTTTACATTCGCACCTGCCATTTATATTCGCTCGACTTACAGGCACATTAAAAAGTAACTCTAAAAAAGAGGATATGACATTCTGACTTTTAAATGATACCTACAATGCAAAAAAGTGATAAGTCATTATTAAAGAAGTACATACATTTGCAATGCAAAGCAGTAGAACACTGGAACTCCACTTCCGACGGTCATAAATTACCATTCCATCTGTGTTAGAAATAAATCACAACTTTCGAATCACTTAGACTTGACATTGATTTCTTGACAACACTAACTCTGATAAAACAATAGACCCTGTTTTAACGTGAGGTCTGTGTGGATGGAACTACTTCGATCCTAAGAAAACAATTGTGCGATTTAATTACCATCGAATTGGAATGATAAACGTGATTGCGTGACAAAACTATGTCAAACCAGTCGTCTTACTGTGGAAGCACCTCCGCATAAGACTGTAGAGACTCCGAGTGTACTATTTCTATCAGTGATTTGGATTCAGCTGCAGAGAGTTTACAAGGCGCTTGTGACAGCCTTGGTGCTTAGTGTTTAACCGTTTACCGTTGGGCAGGCTCATTGTTTATGTACCTACTTAATTGTATTAACAACTGCGCCAGTAACTGAACAATGTATAAATGTAAAACTTCTTGTCAGATACCTATATTCAGCTATTCTTTATCTTGTTGAAAATCCTAGTTCTTACTCTAGAAAATCTTTTTTAAAACCTATACATGGCCCTTTCTTTATTCTTATTAAAAGCGATTGGATGACTACCATTAGTAGGATCATCTACACTAACTTTTCAACAAACACAACTTAATTGACTAGTTATTCTTTTATCAGTCAATTTACCTGAAGAAACCTCGTAACCACCAGTAAGAGGAACAATAATTGTACCATTTACTTATTGGTTACCTACTATTAGTAGTCTCTACAAGTGTGGAATTGTGACGCTCTTCTGAACGACTAAATGAGACGTCGAGGTCACAGTCAACACAGTTGAACTCAACGTGGGCACTACACGTAATATACTCGTCATTCACGCACTACTCTGTTAATAAATGCTTCCGTAGCTGTTTAAGACATTGTGGAGTTTATGGCTCTATTTCTCGTAAACATTATAACTATCCTACTAATATTGTAAATGTGAAAGTTTGTGAGGATGTATGGATGTTTGTTACTCTTTGACGCAAAAACTACTGAACCGATTGCGATGAAACTTGGCATGTAGATAGCTGGAGACCTGGATTAGCACATATGCTACTTTTTATCCCGATATTACATCGGGATCGGGACTTACGCGGGATAACCGCGGGACGCAGCTAGTAATATTATAAATACCATAGTGAGATGGTGTGTTACGCTTTCACTACTCACCGTATCATCATGAAAGTTCGCACACCCTTTGTCAGGGATACAGAAAAGTACGTAAGCGACATAGGGTACCTTTCATCCAGAAAAAAGTACTGTTCCCGAGGGATACACAAAAATCTTTTACGCGAGCGAAACCGCAGGCAAAAGCTAGTTGTGTATAACATTATTTATCTTTCTTTAGTTTGTATTGTCATCGGTCTGTATTCATTCTATCTCTATTCCTCCTGATACATAATATAGTCTTTTTCTTATATGGCCATTTTGTTTTTTTTTTTGTACGACAATTGTAATGTCAGAAGTGGCTTGCTTCTGCCCCTTGCCCAGTGGCCATTATGTAATCGCTGTTGTACACGTTAAATAAATACTCAATTAATTATAATCTGTAATTTTCTCATACACAAAGGAATAGAAAGAGACGTACGTCATCATACCTTTATCATTCACATCTATGTGTTTACGCAATTAATTTTATTCTAAATAAACAAATAATTTAGTAATAAATTTGCAATTACTGTAAGGCTATCGACCGCAGTAAACCTACAATAAAATCTTGTTCGCTTGCATAATTTCAATGATATGATTTCTATTGACTATCGAAACAAGAAGCCAGACAATTTCATATCGATATGTATATAAATAAAGTTTACATGAGGGCACATACTAAATCGTTAAATTTGAACTTTTAATCAGAATTATTCTAACCATAAAAAAGGTTAGAGCTTCGACTTATCTAAGTTTCGACCTT
Source organism: Euplagia quadripunctaria (assembly GCA_963859945.1). Classification (NCBI taxonomy): domain Eukaryota; kingdom Metazoa; phylum Arthropoda; class Insecta; order Lepidoptera; family Erebidae; genus Euplagia; species Euplagia quadripunctaria. Next base: position 19,582,945 of record OY982563.1, on the reverse strand, counting down.
TGACTCGTGTTTTATTGAAATAATTCTTAGAATATATTCTTTTTTGCGTAGCTCACTTTAGAAATACCACTTACAAACACAATTTCTCAACCCATAACTTAGATAACAAAATGGTTTAGCTCTTTCTATTTCCCGTGTCGATAGTACATAAAACAAATCAATATTCATACAGCTATAGTGATTGATACTTAGACAAACTATACCGTAACACTGTTTTATTATGCCCCAAACTCTCTCAATGTTTAGCTATCAAGTTGTTGAATAAACATCAAAATGCTATAAAGTTTCTTCTATATTATCAACAGAGATCGATGCCCGTTCACAAATGCACCCACGATACTACGTAGATTTATATCTACGTACCTATTACAAACCAAGTTCTGTTATAAAATATTGACTCATACTGCTCATATAACCTTCACTTTGACATCGGTACCTATTTATCAGATTAGTCACAATTTTCACGGAAAATCTGTTAGAACTTAATTACCTAACATTCATTGAGATTAATTGATTGCATTGTAGTATCGGTAGGTAGTAAAATCTAAAGAAAACTTGAACAACAGAATGTTCCTAAATCCTCAAATTGTATTAAAAAATTATTTATTCTGTACGCGATATTATACATATTATATTTCTTTACAGGTATATATCTATTTCATTAGCCTTCCATGCTATGTCTTTCTAGCCTTTCTTTCATAACCCCTATCGAGCTCAGGCCAAGTTTTCGCAAATCATTCATTATATAGACGATTGCATCATTAATTACGAATAGCCATAGAATATGCATAAGAGCAGTTGTGATATTATGAAATACGGGCATTTTGAAGTGAGTTACGGAGAACATTGTTACTTCGTCATTGACGTTTATTATATAACTAAATTATAACTATGTATTTCTGTTTGTTACCATTTTAGAACTAAAAAACTGATACGTCGAAAATAACTTATCACTCTAGGGGTGGGATGGGTGTAGCCTTTTTTGCAGCTTTCCATTTGTGGGGTGCTGCGTGCTAAAGCCAATTTTCGGTACATATCTAACTAAAAAGCTTTTTCAGAAACGATAAGTAATTTAGTCTAAACCGCAGCTTGATACTTGTACGGAGCTGTTATGAGTGTAAAAAGTCGTCGTATACGTACGTCATTAACTACGATATGACGTTTGTGTACGATATCTCATGTAATTACAAACTACAAACAATGTAAAGTAAATAATGAATATCAGTAAGGTAAATAACCGTTTTGGTCACATTCACATAACTTTTCACAGTGAATCACTGGCGCATGGGCGTAGCAAAAGGGGGGGCAAGGGTGGGCACTGCCACCCTAGAAAACTCGTTGCCCCCCTAGAAGATTATTGTGCATATTACAAGCACAATATCTTTACACAATCCAGTCGTTTTTTAAAACGTGGGCAAGTGGAATTATTTAGTAATAAAAACAGTCAATGCAGAAACTTTATTGAAGTACTACAAAATTGTACTTATATCATGTTTACGAGTCGCCCGCAGTAGTTCAGATATTAATTTTATTTAGCAATAGCATTGCACAAGTATCACTTAGTCTGCCTCCCACGTAACTAAAAGTTGAGCTAAAATGTTTACTAGTTCAGCTATTTATCTATTATAGTATAGCTGGCACAATTAAATTTATTTATACCTAGTTAACGTACAGGTTTCCTTTAGTTACATCACTCTTAGACCAGTAAACAACAGCATTATATACTTAGAACGACATTATTTGTTAATTTTAAACTAGGCTTCTCAATCCTGAGCTATCTGTATAAATTGTTAAGTTGTGAATGTATAGACAAAGTAACTATTATTTTATTTGTGGTTAAACCAGTATGATGCTGATTAATGAAAGTTGTAAAAACATTGCTCGCTTAAGAACAAAAGAGTCTACAAGATGTATATATTCAAAGAATGGAAACGGTGTACTTCCAATCTCACACGTACTAATCATTGCGAAAACCGGCTTTACACCACATACAATAAAATAACTACAAAGAAACGATAATGATATTAGATTGTCGTAAATTTGATATCCTAGCTGTTGTTTATTAAGGAGGCTCTATATTACGATTTCTCGTTCGAAATGCTTATTGTACTGATGCATGTTTCTTGCATGAACTACTTTTTCCCCCATCGGTAACCTGCAAGTTCCTACGGCGCTTCCCACAAATTACCAAATTAATCTGTGATTTTCACAGTGCTTTAAAGTGAATCATCAAATTATTGAAAGCTATTTGCTTGTACGTGACTATAAAAAGAAATATTATTATACATCGCGTATTTGCAATCCACATGATCTAAACAGTGTGTAGTTTAAATTGCCTTCCTATGTTTTTACTGCAGAAGGCAGAATAAAAATATCTTCCATTACTTTAATACCACCGGCCTTTAAAGAAAAATATTTTCATCGATTATCCTCAACTAGTTAAATGTAGAGAGTAATAAACCTATGTTTCTCATTAATACACTGTGGTCTGTTTTCGAAAATTCGTACAAAAAACCCTACCGACTTTCAAATAAGTGTTAAAATGGTAATGTGCAGCACTACGGCTAAGTGGGCAGGCGTTTATGACATTGTGTTTATTAAAAAATGATAACATTGTTGTAATTCAATAAATTGCAATTAGTAAAAGATAATCATCATATCATTGCAAGAAATTACGTTTATGCAAATATGTGAAGATACTAGTACCTACGCTTGATTCGATCTTAGCAAACGGCGAGTAGGCACTGTTAGCTAATCTCTCCATCGATCAGTCCTCGTTACTATCAATTGTCAGATCAGAAGTAAGTTCATTGCCATTTGACACAAAAATCATTTGACTAATATTGAAAGACTGAAATTAACTGTACCTACATAGTTTTTATTGCTTCAGAATTAAGTTCGTTACTCCTAACTGTTCTCTATGTAGACACAGACACAGATGAATATACATAATATTTAATACTAAAAGTATTCAAAGTTCAGATTTACGTTTGACGTAAGTAGGTATGCCCTCAATACGGCCACTGGAGAGCCAATTTTTTATTCAATTCGCTACCCGTGCAGTTAAAGTTAAAATTCTTTCAGCAGCTTTCTTTAAAGTTAAAATTCAGTCTTTGACTTCATGGTTTGCAAAGACCTTTACATATATCATGTACATATCATAAATAAACACAGTTTGTTACTTCGCGTTATATTCATTAAGAAGATTACAAACCGAATATAATTGCAAAGTGATTAAGTCCAACTCAAGGCTTACAGGTTCCTAAAATTGCAATCGAAAAACATACAAAATCTTTAATATTCTAAAGTTTTTATCAAATTAAGTGTAATCATTGATCGGTGCGAAAAAAGTGACTAAATATTAAATTAATAGACACGATTCAGTTCACGTCCAGTTATGTTCATACTTACCTGAAATTCTATAGATTAGCAGAATATGAATGAAAGTGTATTGTGTATACACGAATATAATGCAGATCGGCAGTTAAGTCGTTGCATGCAGCTAAACTGATCATCAGGACCAATATAGAATAGCCGCGGCTGACGAAATCAACACGTTCCTCTGGTTTAAGGGAGAGTTCCCAGAATACGATTCCACGACAACATATTGCGTTGCGAGCATGTCCGGTTATAGCATAACTTGACCTCATATTATTAGAGCATTAAAAACCAGTTCAATACTTTCATAAAAGAGTTCGCATGAATACATAATTTTAAAACTTGAAAGTAAAGCATCCATTAACGTCTCCTTGCAAAAAAATGTGCCGTAGGCATACTTTCAAAATTACTATGTACCAAAACAAACACAAGTCTGAATATCTCGAGTCGCACAGATCGAACACCCACCTTACGTATGAATGCCGGTCATTTTATGCGTCCAGTGGCCACTTGATACACGCTCCTGCGATAAAGGGTCAAGACCCGTGAGCAGGATGCCTCGTCTAATAAAGGACATGTTTGTATGTGCATCTATACGGCCACGAACCGATTACTGACAAAGTATTAAGATTCAAAGCTCCTTTTATGAATGTAATAATTTTATATAACCACGATTACTATTTTACCGGTTTTATTATTATGTCTCTGGTCTTACACGGTTATTAATTCTTTATTAGATCATGATAAACATTAGTTGACCAACCATATAAATAATAACATTTAGTTATTTATGTGTATAAAAGAAATAAGTAATTACTATAACACACCAGTGAGTCCCGGCTACGTATGTTCTTTGATGTAATGTTTTGCATATTATATCCACATATTCCATGTTTAAATCAAGTCAAGTGCTTACCGGTACCTATATAAACACTCCCAATGCCTACCTACAAATGACTATTATTAAATTTACAATGAACATTGTGTATATAGCTAATCAGCCATATTATTCATTAAATGGTATTACACGGTAAAACATACTTATTGCTTTTATTAATAGAGCTTGCACAATGTCCTCGACTATTTTCCAGTAAAGAATGGGTACCTCTTACAGTTTTTGTTCTGTGGTTAATACACAAGTATGGATAATATGCCTATATTATTGTCAGTAACTGTATACAAACATGTGAGCATGAGAAAATTCGCAGTTATGTAGTTGTTCTTTTAAACTCATCACAAAGGAAATCCTGGCAAACAGTAGCCTTTAGACTCCAAACAATTAATATACTATGTAAACAGCCAATGGCGCTATCGAAAAAATAACAATAGGTAGAGAAGTATCTATAGGTACTAGTAATTTCCAAATAATACTTATGGTAGATAGGTAAATACAACAATATCAACTTATAATAATTTATATAAATATACTTCAGCAGATTTGTCCTTCATATTAGGTACCACAGGTCAACAAATGCCTTACGTAGATATCATAAAAAATATATTTTTTCTAATAACAACGTACACTACTGTGAACCTTGAGGGTGTGTACTGATGGAGATAAGGCTGAGACTTTTTGATACCCTTTTTTGTTACAGTCCCATTCGTGTAACAAAAAATTGTACCTAAATATCATAAGCTATACATTGGTATTTTTTAGTGTATTCTTTCAGAAAATGTCTACATAACAAATTTTGTTAGATATTATAAACATACACTGCTATACACACAGTACTATGTACTATATTTTCAGATAGCAATTCATACTTTTGTAGAAACCTGAATTGTAAGAGCTGTCTACTTCTATGCTGAAACAACATTGATTACCTTTTTATTCCTTGAATGACCAATTCAATTCCTAAAATAACTATAAAGTGTTATTGTCCTTCATTCCATATTGCTATCAGTCTCATAATTACATTGAGTGCGTCAAATGCACTGCCAACTTTCCGTTCATTTATGCCATTCATAATGTTTTACGCAAATTGGCTTTTCCTGTTACTAGAAGTTGTTCTTAATCTCGAACATACATTTATCCGACCTCAATTCCCCATAATGCTATAGATTCGTCATTTAAGACACATATATACTGACAAGTAGAGCCATTATTTGTGGCCAACAAGATTGAGTCACCCAGCGCGTCACATTACTGAGTCACGGAAGCACGCGCTCTTCTCACATATATTAAAATGTTTTTTTCCCCATAGGTGCTACCTGCTGACTGAATCATCAAGCTTCGAAGATCAAGGTGAAGCGGACCTGGGCTTCTGTCAACATCTTTACACAATCTTCTAAAAGAAAATGCTCCTGTATTTATACCGGTAAAAAGAAACTGCACCGATTATGTTCAAACGATATTGCAATCGCTCGTTCCGGTCCAATATACCATTCCAACACTGCCTGTGATCAACACCAGCGTGATGAAAAAATTACATTCGTCCGGTGAACGTGTCGCAAATCTAACTAGTATATAATTTTATACAGTAGATGTAAGTATTCCTGTCGGTTCACACATCTCTATGCGTCGCGACAACGCGTCCTGACGGGGGTAAGATTAAAATATCGTTGCATACGTTTTGCATATGATCCGCCGCCTCGCCCATTAGTGTCTATCGCACGGGATATTTTCGCTTTACCGTCCGACAGTATGCGCTTATATCTGACGTCACGCCATACAAAACAACAGCGTATAATCGCAAATACACATTGATTAACGACGCTGTTTTCTTCACATGACATTACCAGCCCTTCAAAGGCCGTGTGATCGTGCATGGTCATCTGTGAATCGACATTTAGTGGGTTATGTAATTAATACCTCTGTGATATTTAAGATGATTAAATAAGATGGTCGGATGAGTCACCGCGAGTGCTGTGTGATTTGTAATCTAACAGTAAACACAGACCGTATTGAAAGTTCTGTTGACGCATAATAAAACATCGTATCACGACACAAGTTCATTCTTTTAGTATTGTTTGTTACACATGTGTGCCTGTGCAAGGTTAATTTAAATTATTTACTATATACATTACATAAAGGTGACTCATATCGCTTAATTCGGAACTACGTATATCCGTTTCGTAGACCAATGTAATGATTTTTCTGTACTGCATAATTAGTAATTATACATAAGTAGCTAACTGTGTTAGTGGTCAATTTAAAAGATTTACTTTAAGTATTCTATTGTTGTGTGGTCTTGACTGAGTGAGATCTATTATTTACGACAAGTCACAGACAGACTTGTATTTGTAAGACATTAGTGATGAACTAATGAATAATTTGTTAAGGAGAAAGCGGTTCGAAAGTAGGAGAGAATAATGATTTTTGTTGTGGGTGTGAGTGATACAATAACTACAGAAGTGGGCAGATTCATACTGCGATCCGACGGGTTCGTATGACTAACGGGTTTTAACCCGAATTCGTAGTGTTTGTATACTCTTTGCAAGAATCGAGATAAAAGTTTGTTGCCTATTGGTCGTGTTGTAGTTATTTATAGACTGCTTCGTATTATTAGTTAGAAATATATGACCATCTGCTCATATTTACAAAGTATTTTGCAACGATCTTAAAAAAATTATACTTGTCTAAATGTTTATTTGCGAATAATAGGTTCCTAGGAAAAGGTATTTATTTAAAAATCGTAAATGTTTTGTGTTTTTAATGAGTAAGTAGCAGTTATTGTTTTGGCACAATTCAACCAAAGTTATTTTAAAAAGAAGTATTTTGATGATTATATTATCATATTGGCTAACTAAAAACGCGCTTGTATTACGATAGTATTAAATAATTTGCGGCTAAATACTCAACCACTACTTAATAATAAGATGTTGCTAAGTCTCACTACGATGCACTTAACGTGACAGCGACATCACGAGAGTTAATTAGGTACGTCTTGGATTTAAATGGCGTGTGTATTTAGCCGGAGACATTAATATTACTATCGTAACAGTGGGTGAGGATTCGAACTTAGAAGCTTTTGTTTATGAGGCCGATCTCTTACTCTACTACACCACCAATGTTTAAGACATAAGTATGGCTATTTAAAATTTACTAAAAAAATATTTTTCTAAATATAAACTTCTATTAAATTTATACAGTAGGTACTATTTGTATGAGTTTTGCACTCTGAACCACAAATTACAAATACACTATAATGAAATGAATACATATAATATGTATTGGTTTAAGAATGATCGACGTATGAGCCGACTGCTTGTTTTTGTTTATTTTTTGTAAAGTGTAGTTACAGAATTGTGTTGGCAACACCACAATTTTGTAACTACATGTAAGATTAAAAAAAAATCGGGGTCATTTCATTTTGTTGCAAGCTCATGCAAGTATTTATTGATAATAATATATGTATAAAGCAACTTGTAGTCTTTGGATGTTGCGTATAAACAAAACATATACTTCATTGATTTTAATGTATTTAAAACTTAATAATAATATTGTAGGTGTACAATTGTTTTTGTAGAAAAGAAAATCGTCTATTTGTCCATCCCTATTGGCTTATGAATGACGTCATCTACAGATAGACTTTTCTTAAGCTACGGAGGTAGAACGTTTGCTACGATTCGCCTCATTATTAACGATTACCGGTATATAAACTCATTACGCAAACGCTATTCGTACGATAACCTTAGAGTGTAACTTCTCTTATATAGGACGTTGCAGGTGTGGTCATATTTTAGTGTCGTACAGTAGACAACGTGAATAGCGTATAGCGCTTACAATTTTAGTAAAATTTGTGATTTTTATACAGAAATCTTTTTATGAAATCGACAAATTGAACTTGAAAATAAACCGAAGCTTATGAGCTTTATCGGCCCACTTTCCTTACGAAACATATTTTGCTGACATAAATGAGATTGATATGAATAATGACCAGATTTTTCAGAAAATGTCTACACAAATATCTAAAAACAAAATTATTGAAATTGACATGAAAATTCATAACATGTTTATAAATGTGCACTTACATCGATAAAAAAACGTTTGAAAAATATTTTTGTTTCAAAATCTATTTTCTTTTTTCAAGCTAAATTAACTATTTGTCGGCTACATATGGCGCTACTAAGATTTGACCACACATTTCTGTAACATTCTGTATATTATGCTATTCAATTTTACGATTACAAATCAATTAACATCTGATTTCAAACACATATTGAGTAATTGTGTAGTTGAAGCTGTATTATCTCATGTAGGCGTGCTGTAACACTAGATAGTGCATTGTACTTCCGTTAGGTTATATTTGTGTACATAGAATACTTTTATGTTAAAGTTGATAGTAATTGATAAATAACATGTTATGTAAATAATGACTAATTTCCATACTGATTACGTATAGCTTATAGAACTAAATTATTAACATCACATATAGTAAGTACTATGTTATACGAAAAAAAAAATTATATGTTAATGACCTGCGTCGAATCTCTCGCTATTACTCGACATTACCATGATTGTTAAGTATATAATATAATAGCATTTTGTATTTTTGTACATTTGTTAAGCTAGTCAGTAAAATATCAAAACAAACATTTCCGACTTTTATTTAATGATGTACCTATCGAGGATTGAAAAGGACATTCACCATTTGAAGGTGAATAGGAAATAGGTGCAGAGGGCCGACTGGCAGAGCGACGGACCAATGGCCGGAATGTTTAATAAACTCTGCTTACTCTTGAAGAACTATCAAAGAGTGAACAGCCACTCTCCAGTTATTCAAGAGCGAGAATTTCATTAAACTGGGGATCAAAGGAGAAATCCTAATAAATGGAGAGGAGTAAATGGAGATAAAAATTTACAGTAAACTGAGAAGAAGGTGTAAACATATTATAATTATTTTAATTTATCCTTAGATTTCTTCACCGTCCTTGATGCCTGTTTATTTGCGAATTTGTTCCGACTATGGTCCGTGTAAAGAAATATCATTTAAAATTGAAATTGCTCAAAATCCCGTAACTAAAAACATCCAAACATATCAGATGCCATATTTCCTTTTTGGTTCTTGAACGTGTATCATTTGGATAAGGCGACGTCAGCATCTTTAGAGCAAGGAATATCCGATATATTTATATTGGGCGTATACGTGGTTATAAAACACCTCCACCAAAACCATGAAAATCAGTGATAACTTGTAGACCTAAGTGCGAGTCCACCATCAACCATCGTAGTCATTCCTTACTTTTATTTTTATACAATTCCTAGTTAACGTTAAAGCGAGCACCCTTTGTTGCAGGTAATAGGTAGGTAAGTACAGAAATGAAGAAAATGCTCGATAGGAAAGACAGTTTCAATTTTTAATGTGAATGTGTTACAATAACCTGAATAATCTACGCTGCCACTGCAGTCATGTCAAAAGTTATAAAGGAGTACAATATCGGGATACTATGAGATAGTATGGTCGTCCTAAAAGCTCTGCATGGAGGGCAACACCATGAACTCCGTTCTGATTTATGAATGCCATCAAACGCTGGAGCGTTTAGCCTCTGCCAATAGAGTATTTCTTCAATGGATCAAGGGGAACGACGTCGCCGACGAGCTAGCTAGGAAAGGATCTACAACATCAGTTTCAGTGTCAAATACACTTCTACCACTTCACTTCAATTAATTTTGCTCATAGTTAAGGTAACGGAATCGTGAAGCGCACAACGGTCACTGGACCAACATACCTAGCTGCAGACAGTCTAAACTGGTGCTGTCGGAGGTCTCACCACGTTTGTATATTATTACACCGCTGGACTACCTACCTACCATAAAATAAAGTAAAATATATAATGCTGAAAGACTATACACGCGCTAGAATATAGTGTATATATACAAATACAAATAAATATAAACTGATTCAGAAGAAATGCTATATCAGAATAGTTAATAGTTTAAATTGAATCAACTTTTCTAGGAGTTAACTCCATCAATACCGTCTTAAAATCGATAATAAAATCATTCAAAGTCAAAAGAAGGCAGTTTATTTTTAAGATTAACTTAATATATTCGTGGTGTAGGTATGTTAAAATCGATAATTATAATAAAAACCTACTGACGGTTGCATACCCAACTACACTAATAACCGGTGACAATACTACCTATCTATAGCATTTCATTACCTTCCTTTTTTTAATTTGATTTAAATTTGCATTACGGATATGGCTGTCAAGGTTTCTCTAGGTTCTTATGTTAATGTGTCCTAATTGAATAAGTGTTGATTCTCATTAAGGACTTCTAATGATGCGACGTCCCTTGGACATTTGTATTTTTTGTGAGCAGATATTACAGCCACATTCTGGTGTAAGACGAAAAGACCCCCTATTCTCAGTAGTTCAAGGAACAGTTCAATTGATTGAACTAGTGATACTTTTTCGTATCAGTAGTTCAATTTGTTTACATCATTGAACTACTGATACTAAAAAGTCTCAGTAGTAGAATCAACTGAATTTCGTCAAAAAGATTGAAGTAATGAGACTTTTTAGTATGAGTAGTTCAATCGATTTGTATCATTGAATTAATAATACTCAAAAGTCTCATTAGTACAATCAAAACTATTTCGTCAAAAAATTAATTAAAACTCCATGCATGCAGTGCAAAGTGCTTATCTCTTTAGACAAAGAAACAAAAAAAAAAAAAAATTATTACAGAACATTTTTTCGTAGAAATTAAAAATAATCAATAGTGACTAAAAACCGAAAAACCGATACTTAACGTTAACATTTAACAAACATGGCAATTTTTTCCAAAAATAGACCTATTGATTTTTCATGAACCAGCTGCACTTGTGACTGCTGGATAAAATTGTCGTTTTCTATACACATTTTTCGTCGTTTTGGCAATAACTTTTCCCCATATTTCTATACCTGTTCACACCGTAACTCGAAATATATGGCATCATTTTTTAATTCATTTAGAACTTCGAGAATATTTGGATTTTTATGTAATAAAGTGTTCATTTTAAAATTCCACCCTTCTACTACGTTAGTAGTTCGATAGCGTTTTCCAAATATTGACCACATTTTGATAAAATCTTGCTTTAGCCAATATTTTTCAAAGTATATTTTAAATTTTGTCATACCCACATACGTAGGCATTCCATTACATATATAGTCCCATCCGCAACATATTTCACTTTGAGGTAATAAAGGTAAAATGCAAGTCAAGTTAATAATCCTCTTATGTATTCGTATCTTATCTAGTTTATATATTTTTGCTTTACACCACAAAGCATTTCGAAAGTGAAAATAGCACCCGTTTATCTCAGCTTTTGGAAAATATTTTGTCAGTGATTTATTCGCAGCAAGCTCGTAATCAATTCTGATTTCCTGTGGTTGCCATTCCGGTATTTGTGACTTTATTAAATTAAAAAGAATGGTATAGGATTATTCATTTTTGTGTGATAAAAATGCGTAAATTAAAGGTACAACGTTAATACTTTCATTGGTTACACTATCTAAATCACCTTGGATGGTGTACAATTGTGCAAACGGGAAAGGGCAGCACTTAAAAGTCCCATCCATGAAGTATTTTTTTAATTTACGCAAAAGAATCTTCGCCTTTTCCGAACAGAAGACTAAAACCTTGATTTCAAAGTCATAATATTCCGCAAGCAAAAAATTTTCAACTGAACTGGAACTTCAACTTCTGCGATTTTTCGGCAACAGATTTTATTTACTTGTGCCAGTCTATTTCGTTTCCTATAAATAGTTGCTTTTTTTGATCAAATGTAGGAATTGGTAGTTTAGCTGCAATATCAAGTCCAATCTTTGTGATACCAATGAGACATTCTCTGAATACTTTAGGCGCTGATTTGTTACCTACAGCTGCTTCTTCAATAGCGTTATGAATTTTAGCACTTACATGATTTTCCGTGTCGTCTGGGATACAATTGTCACTATGTTTTTTACATTTGATTACGGTTTCAGTGTCCTAAAACAATAGACTAAAGATAAAAACACATGTAGGTATATAAAATAATACATTCTATGAAGACACAAATCATTGCATTGCATTTAATTTCGGTGTTTACCCGTGGTCCGGCTTGGTTGACCCATCAACGGGTGAAAAACTCATTTTCGTAGTTCATTTAATTTTAATCAAATTACGGGGAAATATAAAGAAAGAAAAAATTTAAAATTATATATTTGTCCAGCTTACCTGTCATGGTAAGAGATCCAGTGCATTTTTGCTTAAAATTCTTGCATCGCCAGAACACGTTCCCATTTTGAAATGAGCAATGCTTATAATATTGATGACCAGAGTGTAACAAAACCCAACCCCGTCCTCTTCGTATTTTTAAGAAATTGATAATTTCTTGACTCATCTTTACAAAATTATAAAGATTATGTGGCATTAAAGCAATCGAATCAAATAAAACATTAGACTAAGAATTAAGTGTCCGTACTGACACTTATTTATAACTGACCATATATGAGCAATAATTACTATAGCTATTTAAAAAATAAGCACGTTGCACAAAATTTTTGAGGAAATAGTTTTGATTGTACTAATGAGACTTTTGAGTTTTAATAATTCAATGATACAAATCGATTGAACTACTGATACTAAAAAGTTTCATTACTTCAATCTTTTTGACGAAATTCAGTTGATTGTACTACTGAGACTTTTTAGTATCAGTAGTTCAATGATGTAAACAAATTGAACTACTGATACATCACTAGTTCAATCAATTGAACTGTTCCTTGAACTACTGAGAATAGGGGGAAAAGACAATAATTCATTTAGATCGCATAGTAGTGTTGTCTGCATGAGCGTAATTTTTTTCATCGAGGAAAAAACCTGACAAACAGATACAGCTCTTTCTAAGCGGTCAAGCAGATCCCACTTACCTTATAGTCAGTAAAGTAATTTTATAATTTTGCGTTGTGGGTAACAGGGTTGGCAAACCTATATTTATTTATTGGAGTCAAAACGCAATGAAATAACGCAATCTCAATTTTACGAAATGGTTTTTTGAATTAGAATATAAATTTGTATTCAAGGCGAGGCCATAGATGTAAGTACTAGTAAAATAAGTAGGTACATGTTAGAAAAACAGGAGACAAATAGGACGCAGAGGCGAGAACAACCTCTCTAGCAGTTTGTAACTACATATTTAACTATGTTGCTCCCTAATGCATTCTGGTGGTAGGGCCTCCAGAAAGGAATATTATACTTTTTAATAAAAACTTGACAAGAGGTAAAAAATAAAGACGAAAATAGTCTCATTCTCAGTTATTGACCAATTAGATGGTGTAAGATACAAAATCCCACTAATATTATAAATGTGAAAGTTTGGATGGATGGATAGATGGATAGATGTTTGTTACTCTTTCACGCAAAAACCACTGAACCGATTCCGATGAAACTTGGTATGTAGATAGCTGGAGACCTGGATTAACGCATAGGCTACTTTTTATCCTGATATTCCCACGGGATCGATGCTAATAGAATTATAAAGTAGGTTGGCTAAATAAAACAAACGCTTCCAAAATTAAATAACTTCTTTTATTTCAGAGTCAAATTTGTTTCCTACATAAACGTGTTAGAATGATGACGCTGTAACATTAATTGACCATTACACTAATGGTACGCGTCGTTAGCTGTTAACGTTGGTGCACGAGTGGAGGGCCGTGGGTTTAGTCCATCGCGTGTACTGCCACCTCACTCGCCTCACTCCGCCTCCCTCACGCACGCGCCTCGTGCTTGCGGCAGCGACCACACGTTGCTAAGACTTTCTTTAATTACCCATCAGGACTAAACGTATTTATACATTTTTCAAAAGATGGCAGTTAGCATACCCGAGTGAGGCGCGCAGTAACACGACTACACAGTAATCTACTACCGGTTTTAATACAGATTTTTATATTATAATAATATATTTTAATTTTCATAATAACTATGCAAATATGATCACAAATACCCATTAACCGAACGACGCGATCCCGAAACATTTCTGCAACATCCGAAGATAACAATAATTACACTCCACTACGGGGCAGGCGTCCGTGTACCAGAGGTGTACTGTAGTACATTGCTTGTACTGGCATCGTCTGTACTCGCACCCCCGCCCGCTTGGCGACGCGTCTCAACTACTATCCAATGCCGCAAACACCTAATTTTAATCAATAATCAACAATTATCGCCCACCTCTAACACTACACGCTTTATTTATACGATCAAGTGGAAAAATAATTTTTGATCCTCCATCAAATCAAAGTAACGTCTCCCATGATACTTTCACATGGCAAAATAAAATTCAAGGCAAAATAAGTGACAGTGCGAGAGCGGTCCACCTAGACTTACATGCTACTGTTCAGAGGCAATTGGATTGTTCCTGTCACCTAGCGATAGCAAGGTCTGTACTCTACAACTAGACGTAACTAACGTTGTGGGCCGCTCTCCCGCCTGGCCAGTAACTATGGGGAAAGACAATAACTACTCTCCATACGCTTATAAGAACACTTGATAAAACAGCTTTTTTATATTATACTACATAATTTACATTTATATTAGGTTTACATTTTTACACAGCAATAATAATGTTTGTAGTTTTCATTATAATATACTCTATATACTCCCAATTGCTAAATATTGTCGCATATTAAGCATGTTTTGTTTATATAGACACCGCATGGTCATTGGTGTCAGCATTAATTTACATTAACTAAACACTTTGAATCGTTCCTCGAATCACTCCACCTTTAACTATCACCTTTACATATGAACAAACTATGCAAGAGTGATCGGACCATTATTCTTTTACAACTTGTACATATTAGTCACTAATTTTATTCCAAATATGTAAGTAGCCGATTACACAACTAGAACTAAGTTTCTAACTAAACTACTGAAATTTATAACAATTTTTATAAACGGACACAATTCACAGATGTTGCAACTTCACAAAATATCAACTCAAATTATTTCAAAACAAGTAATCTATAAATGCTGACAATATTGTCTTTTGTTTGGAATGACACTTAACACTTTCTAAAGTTTCAAACATTGACTTTCTAAAGCATGTAAATATGTTAGAATTTAGATGACTGATCATAACATATATCAGACTTCTCCATGCAAAACGAGCGTGTTAGTAAATATAATTTTAGAAAAAACAAAATAATTATGGCAAAATATTGGCGAAGTGTAGCGAATGAGCTCTCCACAAATATTTAATATAAAAAGGTCCAATACCGTCGTAAAACAAACACAAGCACTCAACAAACAGCCGCGAGAAAATTATACTAAAACAATTCACAGTGAAAACTTAAACATGCGGCCACTCGACCGAACTGTGGGCCTGGACAGTGACCCACCGCAGAACTAGTTATGACATGACGGGAACTAAAATGATATTTACACAAATAATGCACATAATATAAAATATTAAAAGACATAACCATCTTAAGTATTCATTACGTTATATTCTTTATTTATTACACTATGGCATTGCAACTTTGTGACTCGGTTGCGGCTACACGTCGACTCTCGTTACAATAACATAATTTTGTTAGCGAACACAGGGAGGCTTAGGCACAGACGCCTGGTCAAGTCGGTCACTCCAGTACGGAGCGTTCGACGAGTTTCGCTTAAAGATGTATCAATATATTATATTTTTACAATCACAGTATGAAAATAAAGTCAGTATTGACAATAAATAATCTTCAAATGCATGGAAGCATTCCGTCACTCGATGTAATTTCTACAGCGTTCAAGTGAGTCGGTAAGACGCACGGAGCCCGTAGCTAAGTCGTGCTGAGATAACATAATCTTACAAGAACATATCGATGTATGTTTTAGCAAAAACTGATACTGTCGGTAGCCGGATATCCTCGCATATTTAAACAGATAGTGTGCACACTAAAGAAATGAGAAAAACATCTCGTACGTGCATAATCTTCGAGTGTCTATTATACTTATTTAGTTATAATTTATAATACCGAAAAATAAGTTATTAATAAAGAACGATTAATAAATTTGTAGTGGACTGTTGGTCGAGTCGGTCGTCTCATTTCCAGCGCATCCAGCTACCTGCGGAATATGTGCTGTGTGCGGAGCGGGCCACTGCCACACACGCGGTACGGCTATTATAGGTCCCTGCGCAAACAACATGAATACACGTTAATTATATTATGTTAGTAGTGATACCTGGTGAAGTACACAGTACATTTAGCGATTAATTTTAAGCGGTAATACATGTTTTATTTGACGCATTGGAAATAATATCACAAGTAATAAAAAGCAGCCAATAGCTGTTTGCACACTTTATAATAGATCGGGAAAAAAGTCATTTTGTATGTATAAAATTGAAGAAAAACCTCTTCGGTTGTGCTGCTTGTATCTGGCTGGTTCTATTATTAATAAATATAGGAGATTAAGAAAAATAAAAAGTAAAAAACACTTTCGCGCCATTTTTCAATTGTTTTTCTGTCCGCCAAAATTAGTTAATCTAACAAAGAAATTCGATACATTCTGAAGTTTTATTACAAAAAAGGAAAACTAAAGCCGCGAAAAAAAATTGTGACGTTTATGGACCTAATGCAGTGTCAGTAAGAGGAGCACAAAGTTGTTTTAAGCTTTTTCATTCACTCCGGGAATTTTGATGTCAAAGATGCAGTTCGCACTGGTCAGGTCGCCCTCATCGGGAACGGACCTAATGAATACTGTACTCATTTGCTCACTCATCTATTGAAACGTGATGAAACCGAACCATTTTTGAAAATATTGGTGGTGGTGATCACTGGTGATGAAAAGTGGATCGCCTACGACAAGAACGTGCGAAAAAGACCATAGTCGAAGGGTAGTCAAGCTCCACAGACTAAAGCGAAACCCGGATTAACACGCAATAAGGTGATGCTATGTGTATGGTGGGATTGGAAGGGCATCGTTCATTATGAGCTTTTACCGCCGGACAAAACTATCGATTCGGATCTCTACTGCCAACAACTAATGAGACTCAAGCAAGAAATTAAGAAGAAACAGCCGGAATTGATCAACAGAAAAGGAGTGGTCTTTCATCATGATAACGCCAGACCACACACATCTTTGGCCACTCAGCAAAAATTGTTTTCACCTGTTTCGGTCCCTTCAGAATTTTGTGGGTAGTGTTAGGTTAACATCAAGAGAGGACTGCCAAAACTACTTGTCGCAATTTTTTGATCAAAAATTCTAAGATTTCTACATCAACGGGATTATGTCACTGCCTAAAAGATGGCAACAAGTTATCGAACAAATTGGCACATTTATTTTTTAATTAAATTAAATGTAATTAAACTATGAAAAAAAAAATGTCTTGAATTTGTATATAAAAAACAAAGTGACTTTTTCTCCGACCTTACACTTTCAGACTAGTAGTGTTTATACATTATTATACCTATACTATAGTTATATACAGTACCTGGGAGGCCGAGCTTCACTCGGCAGCTAGTGTAAATTCGTAATTATTTTTGTTATTTTTTTTTTGTAAAGTTGCATTTTTAATGGAAATACAACTTTGCAGTTGAATTTAAAATGCAAAACTGTATCTGTACACAAAATTTCGTCACAACCGTTAGAGCCGTTTTCGAGATACCCGAAATATAAATACATACATAGAATAATTGCTCGTTTAAAGTAATAAGATTGTCTCGAGATCACTGTGATGGGTCGCACGTCAGTCAGTATTGCGTCAGCCACGGGCGACGTATATATATGCTTGCATTTCTATGTATATTGAGATGTGCAAGTGAAGTGTTCATGCGTACATGCGTACACCTAGTAAAGGTGGTACACACAGCGGTCCACGTTGCCAAGCATCTCGAACGTCATTGGCCAGTGGAATGTGGCGCGCTCGCTGTATTATCACAGCAATTACACAGACACATTTTCGTCAAATGACGTCCGACGAATGTTGCAAAACATTCGACTCTTTATAAAATAGCTTAACTGTAGGGAACGTAAAACCTGCCTAAAACCATTTAACTCACCCGCCATTTTGAACTTCAAAATAAAAATATATTTGCTAGTTTAATTATAAAGGGTGTATGAAACGGCCTGCCTACTCTTGAAATAGTAGATTCAGGTCATCATTCTGAGTGGAAAATCATTGGCATTTTCTGCCGGAAAATTAATATTGTTTTTTTATTTAACCTTTTATTATTTAAAAGTGATATCAAAATGGGTAATCAGAATATTTTACCGAAAAAAACATCAATAAATACCCAATACGGCCCAAAACTGAAATGTAATCAATTAAACAACATTTATGCTGCAATCAGCTTTCAGTTTCAGTTTCGAAGGTTCCGAACGTTTAAGGTCATTCACCGTACCGTACAAAAATGATAACTACGCGGGTTGCGTTTCGATTAACCGACGTTTGAACTGTGATAAGTATCTAAAGAAAGACGTCTTTGTAAGTTATTCGCTATGGTGATACTTACACACAGTATAATTAAAAGATCGCCAGACAAACGACTCGTTAAATAACGTTGAAAACATTAAGCAGAATAAAATACAATAACTATCACTTAAATAATTTGTATTAGGCTGTGCAAACGCATGAGCTAAAAACCAGACCGGTTGTTAAAAAAATTGAGAATTGTTAAGCCTTATGATTAATATATAAATGACCATGCTTTAAAAAAAAAGGTATTTAGTTTGACATTACACCTGTATATGTATTAGTAAATATATATGTATAAGTATATAGTAGCCCGTCACCACCGTATCCCGTGCAGCAGTTGTGGCGGTGCACGTAACGTAGATGGTGCGTGGTACAGACCTACCTCGTCCACTGTTGCTGCGACGTGTTGTGTGACGGGGACTGCGACGCTACCCTTTGAACCACCTGTCGATCATGCCACATAGTAAATTATCGGTGTGAGCGCTCCCCTTTGACATTACATTTCAACACAAGTCTTTTGAAATACTATCTATCATCTATTAGACATATAGACATCGTGATAAAAGAAGTCTCCCCATAAAGACCCTATTTTATACTCCATATCACTATTTTTACATCTTTACTATGTATTAGTTCTCGCTAATACATAAGTATTGAAAAAATATTTAATATAATATGGGATAACAAACTAATAAAAAAATTTTAAATTTATTTTCCTGATACGCTGGAACTTATCTTTATCTTGTGGTAAATATTATGTTTAAACTAAAAATATGAATTAATTGGTTAACAAGAATACTAGTAATGTGTGACCCACGTTGCTAGTATCCCTTGATATAAAAAAAAAAAAATATATATATATATATAAATTATATATATAATTATTAATTTAGGTACTATTAAGAGAAAACTATCATAGTTCTCTACAATTTTTTTCTCTATAATTAGTTTTTTATTAAATGGAATAAAAAAATTTATAGCAGACAATTTTGTAAAGTTTATATAATGTTTAGATCTAAATATTACGGTCTACTAGTCAATCTACAAAACCTAAACATAATATAGATTTCCGTTTCTTATTAGTTTTGGCAAGAATCCAAAATATTGTTAGTTAGCCTCAAAGCATATAAAATGTATAAAGAATGGGCGCGTACCTGCTGCACGAAGGCGCGCGTGAGGTGCGGCGCGGCGCGCTCGGCGTGCTCGAAGGCGCGCCGCAGCTCGTCGATGGCGGCCGCGCTGCCCGACCCGTGCTTGCGGGACAACTGGAAGGAACACCGCATCATTCTTTTACTCCTTTACGAATTTGACACTCGTTTATGCTAATGAAACTAAATATTCATTGTGATGTTAAACCACGTTTTTTGAATTTAAAGAACTGTAATCAATTTAATAAAACTGATTGAAAAAGGTGTTTGCAGTCACGTGATAAGTGTCTATTTATTTATATACATGAATACCACGTGAGTGGAAACACGCAACCGAATCCATTACGTCGTTAACCGACAAAAAGTGACACCTGTCTGTTGGCATCATAATATTAACTACATAAAAGCTTACACTACTCTATGGAGCACTGTCAATTTATCGGTTAGTGACGTACTCAAACTAATGTGACAGATGCCAATGTTTTAGCGGGAAATTGTAAAAGTAGGTAACATTATTTTCGATTTTTTCATTTTAATTAAGATTTTTCTAAAATATTACTTTTTGCGTCCTGCCTATAAAATAAAAGCAATTCCGAAAATTTATCAACATCCCTATGAGGAGGCCAACAAATCCTCTGTCCGACATAGACAGTCGCAGTGGACCATTTTGCATATCCTTGAGATCTATAAATAACAATAATGTAAAATACATCTAAATTGAATAAAGCCTGTAAATATTAATCCAAGCATTTACACCTTACTATCACTATAAAATAAAATGATAAAAGTTGATAAACATATGCTTAATGAAATGTAGATAACAACAACAATAAATAATAGATAATTCAGCTACTGCATGTGTTTGATATTAAATAAAATGTTCACTCCTTGATCATTTATTTAGCAGCTTACGTACTCCGCGTCGCTTTGAAACAAGAGTCTTATCTGCAGTGTTTTTGTGAAGTTGCTCGGATAAAGGGGAATTATTATAGAATAGCGTCGGCTGGAGTTCGTGTATAGGTAGGGATACCAAAGTCGGAACATTTTGTTATTACGAATACAATAGAAATTATGTACCTGCAGCTTTCGTATAAAGACTATCGTATTTTGACAGAAAATGTCTTTTTCACGTTCGAGAAAAGTTTTATTTACCAAAAGGAATTTAGCTGACTTATAGGAACGCAATCTTACCAATGGGAAGTAAGTGTAAGTAATGAGTAATAATGAAAGAATTTCCGGCGATATACGAGTAGGATAAGGAACAATATCAAAGTAGGCCACTTAGTAGTTAAAACCTTTTTATGGATTTATAAACATACCTCATTGAGAAGTGGATAAATAAGCTGTTGCAGATACGGGTGTCTCCTAGCTTTGTTCTCTTCGCTGTTTGTTCCTCTGTGGTCCAGGGGTGCCGCCTGCAAAGCAGTATATATTAATAAGCCACTTTAATTTTTTTTCTTTATAATAGTAGTGTAGTTTCCTACTAGTGTAGTAAAATATATTATTTAAAATAGGACCAACCTTGTTTTCCCTTTTATTACTTTTTTAATTTCATTATTACTATTTTGAATCGAGTCATCATTTTTTTTTTGTTTCATGTTGAAATGTTTCTACAGACAATAATTTGAAACATATAATTTTATAAGTATTTAGTTAGTATGGTTCACAATTATACACTAATTATTTTGAGAATAATAACAAAAATGCGATTTTTTGCGATGTGAATTGACAGCTCGGAGAAATTAATTTGTGGGGCGTTGTGAT